>RDPX01000502.1:101892-115988 GCA_003991215.1 Morbakka virulenta
AGAGAGAGAGAAAGAAAGAAAGAGAGAGAGAGAGAGAGACAGACAGGCAGACAGACAGACTGCGTATTCTACAAATTTGTGAAGAAATTCTTGTACCTAAACGACTTATGAGCTGAAAATTTTTAAAGAAGTTTCTAGACTATAAAAATCTGTCTGGTTATCTGGAAGATAGGAGCAGTATCTCTCGTAGCTTAGAATCTAGTTTAGAAAAGGATTAAAAACGACTTATGATGAGGCTCCTATACCTATAGTATAATAATAAGGTGTGGATGGGATAATGTCAATGGGAAGTCAAATGTATGGCGAAATTTAGTATAGTTTTACCGCATTTGTTAATATATATATATATATATATATATTACGCTCTAAACGTCTTTCAGGAAAAGAAGTAGCACGATTAAAAACCAGACAAAATCATAATAGCACTCGTTTAAATCTTATCTTCACTAATAATTGAAAAGTATATCCCCTTCAAGATAAGCATACAAAAATAGAAGCGATATGCTTAAAAAGAAATGAAGATTAAAATGTCAAATCCTATCTTGTCGAATCTAATGGAAATCAGAGTTGCTTACTTTGTTTTAATAGACACGAACCCGATTGGATTACCATGTTTTGATAGATGGTAGATAAGGTTTGTTGGCATACTTTAACCGAGTTCGATCCGACTGGACCTCAAAATTTACACAGTGGAAGACGCAGCTTGAAAAACATTGCAGTCTTTGCGTTTTCGGCGTATTGGGCCAAACTATAAATCAGTAATAAAAACCTCCGATAACTTTCTCCAATACCGTCGTCTATTCCCAGTTTCCAGTCTTACATAGCATTAATCTTTTATCACCGAAAGTTTCTTAATATTTACGCCGAGTAAGAAACAACTTAAAAACATCCTATGTTTTGCGTTTTCAGTGTATTGGGCTAAGCCTACAAGTCGGTAATAAACGTACGGTTACTTTCTCCGATACCGTCGATAAATCTGAGTTCCAAGACTTGCATATTATCTAATGCTTTCAAGGAAAGGTCCTTGATATTTACAGTATGAGAGGCGCTAGCTGAAAACCTCAAAGTCTTTCATATTGCGCAAAACCAGTAAGTCAAGACTGGAAATTCCATTCATACTCTCCGACAATAACAACTTGCAACGTTTTTGGCATTACTCATCACATGATGTGTATCAGTTTCCAGATATTTTCACTGGCCAGCAGGTTAACTTTTACAGCAAAAGACCCATAGAACTTCATATCACAAATAAACAGGCTTATATCAGTAATCTACACTCATCAACCATGTAAGTAAAGGAAGCTTCCCTAAGCCACCTTCCTCTTAATACCTCCTACTACTACTACTACTGGCCACGCCTAGTAGTAATAGTAGTAGTAGTAGTAGTAGTAGTAGTAATAGTAGTAGTAGTAGTAGTAATAGTAGTAGTAGTAGTAATAGTAGTAGTAGTAGTAGTAGTAGTAGTAGTAGTAGTAGTAGTAGTACAAGTAGAAGTGGTAGTTATAGTAGTAGTAATAGTAGCAGTAATGGTAATAGTAGTAGTAGTAGTAGTAGTAGTAGTAGTAGTAGTAGTAGTAAGAGTAGAAATAGTAATAGTAGCAGGAGTAGTGAAAGTAGTGTTAGTAACAGTAGTAATAGCAGTGGTAAAAGTAGTACCAATAGTAATAAAAATAGTAGTAGTAGTAGTAGTATCAGTAGTAGTAGTAGTAGTAGTAGTAGTAGTAGTAGTAGTAGTACAAGTAGAAGTGGTAGTTATAGTAGTAGTAATAGTAGTAGTAATGGTAATAGTAGTAGTAGCAGTAGTAGTAGTAGTAGTAGTTTTGGTGGTAATAATGGTAGCACCAGTAATAGTAGTGATAGCTGTGGTAGTAGTAGTAGCAGCAGCAGCATTAGTAGTAGTAGTAGTGGTAGTAGTAGCAGTAGCAGTTGTAGTAATAAAAGTAGTAATAGTAGTAGTAGTAGTAATAGTAATAGTATCAATAGTAGTACTAGCAGTAATAGTAGTACTGGGACTCCCATCTAGCTTGAAATATGCTGACCAGCAATGATGATGACCAGTGGTGTGTTAGGTAATGTCTAGTGTGACTGAGAGACCAGTCCAAGCGAGACAGCTTCAATTAAGAATCACACTTAAATTAAGACGCTCTTCACCTGCTTTACCTCCTGTCATCCTGAAATCTAAATATAACAGTTCTCTAAAAGTCCTATTTGAAGTTATTCTATTATCATAACAAGAAGCGGATTAACAAAGTTCAGGAAAAGGTCATCCTACTGTCATCGTAAATAGCAAAACATTATTTTTCTTGCAAAACAAAATAAGTTTTATTCTATTGTTTTAAAGTTCAACAAAATTGACAACTACAGTTTGCATTGGCTTTATGTACATATACACATACTTCCTTTAGTAAAGTGCTCTACACTTGGTGTCGAATATCGATTGAATTGGCGCCACCAAGCGATAGTTGTTTACACTGGTGCTATTTGTTCCATGTTGTGTATTGAATGCAGTACAATTTCCTATATTTTAATGGTATACGTTAACTAAATAATTACCCAAAATGTTTTGAATTTTGAAAGGAAACTTTTAACTATGGGATTATGACGATTAAAAATACAAACAACATGAATAATACATCTATAAAGAAACACCCAATATATCAGATTTCTTGTCAATTATATTTCGATTTTTTTATTAAAATTTCTAAATCTGAATTTTAAGCTTTTAAACGGAAACAAATCTCTTTCCTCATTTACGTCATTATCTTGTTCAACTCATGTGTTTCGTAGTTGAAAAAAATAGGTTAGTGTAAAACAAACAACCGCAGTCTTGAACCTACCATATCTTTCATTTTTAAAAGGTTCATAGAAGAACATGGAACTTGTTCCTAGTAAGAATTTAAGGAGCCATGGCTTAATGGTTAGTGAAACTGCACTGTAGCCAAGAATTCCGGGTTCAATTCCCCGAGCGAGCGACTTTGGAAATTCACAAAAAAATGCCATTGGTTGGCGTCAGGAAGGGCATCCGACCAAGAAATTCCTCACAGCCATAACAAAGTCCCTTTAAAAAGAGCACCGTTTGACCCCCAGTTACTGGAAGAAATGACGATAAAAAAAAAAGAAAAAAAAAGTTCCAAGTAATAATTTATAGGAGAGCAACTCCTACCCAATCTGCTGGTGTCACTAATATTAGACTGAAGGACTAGAAAAATAAAAGCTAGGGTGAATCTCAAAGTGACAACTAAAGTTTACTCCAGGTACCTAGGCCACCAGGATGGCCTTTATGGTATATTAGAAGTGACTCACAAGAGAATGGCCACCATTTTACACAGAGTTAAACAACCCCCGATACTCTAGCTAAGAAAATAACATATATTTACGAAACTGGATCAATATCGTATTTAACAAACTGGAAACACACAGAAACAACAGTGAGCTTTAAGTAACTTGCCATAGAAAGATTGTGGCGCCACTACAGCATTGGTAGCAAAGTCTTAAAAGATTACAGTCAAACCTGTGGGTATAAAGTGATCTAAAACGCAAATCTTAGGACAGGATGTCTCCAATGCACTAAAGCAACGCACTGCAACTAAAGAAACAACCCTCACTTAATAACATATAAGTAGGGCTCTGTATAAATTAATACGATTAATAACAGCCAGAGATTTCAATAAAAATTTCACTTACCATTTCGAAGTACATCTCGAGATCTCCAAGTGATGTTGCATGGGAATGGCGATTATCATGCCTGGAAAACAGATGCTGGTCTGACCTCACCTAGTTATGAGGAAATTTCAAATACCGATTTTCAGGGGTTAGGAAATTGATATTAAAAACAGTATTAAAATCTATTTATCCATCAATACTTCTATTTCTATCTTTCTTTCTATCAATTTACATCTCTCTCTCTCTCTCTCTCTCTCTCTCTCTCTCTCTCTCTCTCTCTCTCTCTCTCTCTATATATATATATATATATATATATATATATATATATAATATACATACATACATACATATATATACGCATAAGGTAAAACACGAAAAATAAGAACTATGATTGCAATCATAGTTTTTATTTTTCGTGTTTTATCTTATGTATATTGCTCTGCTATATGCATGGAGCACTTTTTGATACGAATACACAAAATTTCACACACACACACACACAAAAATATCAATCTATCTATCCATCTATCCATCTATCTATCTATTCATCTATCTATCCACGTCTCTTTCCATCTATATAGCAATATATTTATCTGTATGTTAACCGTACATACAAAAACCTCTTTTGTAAGTAATTTTAGTTTAATGAGATAATTTTTAAAACGTTTTCTTAACCCTTGCTTGTGGATTTCGGGGCATGAATGTATATATATATATATATATACATATACATATACCAATATCGAAGTAATTATTAGCTATCAACTGTGCTCAAGCTATCATGTGATGAACGCCAAAAATATCAACATAACTTAGTTTAGAACTATCAGTTCATTGTTTTCAAAATCGTCAGCTAAACGTTTATAAAAGTGGTAAATAAAAGAATATCTTTTATTTACCACTTTTATAGGTATTTAATAAATCGAAAGGGATAAAAGAGAAGGCCCGGACATCCAGCGGCTTTGAATCAACCCCAATCTTTGAGCAGAGACATGAAACTAAGATCAGGCGATCGCGATCACAGAAAATNCAATCATAGTTTTTATTTTTCGTGTTTTATCTTATGTATATTGCTCTGCTATATGCATGGAGCACTTTTTGATACGAATACACAAAATTTCACACACACACACACAAAAATATATCAATCTATCTATCCATCTATCCATCTATCTATCTATTCATCTATCTATCCACGTCTCTTTCCATCTATATAGCAATATATTTATCTGTATGTTAACCGTACATACAAAAACCTCTTTTGTAAGTAATTTTAGTTTAATGAGATAATTTTTAAAACGTTTTCTTAACCCTTGCTTGTGGATTTCGGGGCATGAATGTATATATATATATATATATACATATACATATACCAATATCGAAGTAATTATTAGCTATCAACTGTGCTCAAGCTATCATGTGATGAACGCCAAAAATATCAACATAACTTAGTTTAGAACTATCAGTTCATTGTTTTCAAAATCGTCAGCTAAACGTTTATAAAAGTGGTAAATAAAAGAATATCTTTTATTTACCACTTTTATAGGTATTTAATAAATCGAAAGGAATAAAAGAGAAGGCCCGGACATCCAGCGGCTTTGAATCAACCCCAATCTTTGAGCAGAGACATGAAACTAAGATCAGGCGATCGCGATCACAGAAAATAAGTTGGTCTAACTCTCCAAAGAGAAAGCAAATAAAACGAAACATCGGGAAGGTATTTTGGGCGCTGATAAGAATGCACTTGCCGAATCAACAAAGAACACTTTATTTGCAACAAAAGGATAATCAAGATGAGGTATTGTTGCAAACCTAATATTGAATCCATTATCAAACAACTTCTAATTCTTTGTCTTTCGGCTATATCCTGTTAGGGGTCGCCACAGCGATCAGCCGTCTCCAGCCTGTTCTGTTCGTCACATCAGCTTCCCTTGCACCAAGAACCTCCACATCCCTGTCAATCACGTCCTTTCACCTTTTCCTCGGCCTCCCTCTTCGTCTCCCACCGGGGAATCTATAACTCAGTAACCTCTTTCCTACAAAATCTGCAACACCCCTTGCTATGTGCCCGTACCAGCGAAGTCTTGACTGTCTCATCTTGTCTCTAAGTCTCTTGATATGGAACGTTTCGCGAATGTGGTCGTTAGGAACTCTGTCTAGTCGCGTTACACTTGGTGACCACCTCATCATGCGCATCTCAGCCACTTCTAGCTCCACTTCTTGTCGCAGAATGGTAGCAACAGTTTCAGACCATATAATAGAGCTGGGCGCACTGCCGTCTTGTAAACTTTTCCCTTCATCCGTGGTGATATTATCCTATCGCAAAGTTCCCCTGTTACCTTCCTCCAACTGTCCCGACCGGCCTGCACTCTCCTCTTTACTTCTCAATCCATTATAAAACAACAAAATCGCAAAATATTGGAAAATAGTATCAACACGAACAGTAGAAGCACAAGAGAATGCAACTACAGATCCAATACAAATCGTCCTTTAGACGGTAAATGCCTTCACTAAATGCTCGGTTTACAAAGCCGTAGGTAAAACAAACAACATGACTTCAACACAAACGGAATATGTGAAGGGGGTTTTAAGGTACCGTACAGCAACCACAAAAAAAACATCCATGAACTGAAATCCGCTAAGGAAACGAGCTTTCAAACTACATTCGAATACTGAAAGGCAATAAATCCGAATATCCTACATGACAGAGTATTGACAAGAAGGAAATTCGACATAACGGTGGACCAAGTAAGTGTAAGTGGTCGCTATCGGGGAAAGTTGGTGTTGTAAGAACAGAGCGTCTCGAAGTCTTGAATAAACAAAACGAACTTGTTTCCAACTGCCGCCAATGAAACAAGTTTATAGTCGGCAATGTAAAGCGATCTTTTCTCTATTTTTAAGAAAACTAATTAAGCTAATATGCACAATGATCTATCTGGACGTGCTAAACAAATAGGATAGATCCAAAATCTAACAAAATATATTCATTATCAATGCAAATGTAGAAGTGACTCTTCATAAAAAAGTTACTAATGTCTAGCCCGAAACTATTCAGCAGATATTACTGAGAAACTTCAGTTTTACCAGCCAAGGAAGAACCGGAAAAGGAAGAAGTTGGAAGTGGGTAAAACATAATGACATTTATTTTCGAAAATATAGTTAATATAACAAGTTTGGGATTATATTTTTTCAAATTAGAATTATAAGGCTAGAGAAATGTTATTTCTTAAAAGATATAGTAATAGGTGGGTTTAGAAACATTGCACGTTAAAAATACGCAAGATACTGGTAATATTAAAAGGAGAAAAATGAAAAAGTATCACAATCATTTCTAGAATTAAAAAAATTAAAGCTGTGAGGAACACAGCGGTGTCACCCTGGTACATCGTCCCAACTAACGGACTAACCGAAATGAGAATTTCCAGCAGTTTATCGATGATTTAAGTATGCATCTCACACTTTTGCATAGAAACATAGTCCAAAACGTAAACACCTCAATTAAAATTATGTTAATTTTGGTTGAAAACTTTTTCGCTGGCCCTCCAATGGACTAAGGCAAACAGAATAAGAAAACACATGTCAAGGGAGTTTTATCAATATAGAAAACAAAGGATCAAGGAAGCCTGCTACCTTTTGAAAAAGGCTGAGGGAAAAACGTTTGGGTAGCAGGACGAAAGCAGCAGAGTTGTCAGAAGAGTCAATTTAGGACCAAAAGTAACAATGTGGCACTGCAAATGAGTATGCAAGGAATATGAGTTGGGGCTTAATGCCAGTGATAGTCTAATGGTAATAACCAGCACTGAGTATTACTGGCGAAAAAAAACAAATTAATAGACTATAATCTAACGATAACAGCTTAAATATTACATTGAGTTGACTCTGATCCAATCACAAACTGGTCATGACCAGATGCACAAGTCTGACTCATCCAGTCATTTGGAAAATCAAAGACAACCTAAGGAAGAGTATATGAAACGTTCAAAACACTGTGTAAAGTAGAGAAAATGGCTAACGTGTGGTAGAAAAAAAGTATTTACACATTATTGTGTTTAGATTATGCGAGACAAATCTAAAGGGAAAATAAACCTTTGAACTAGCTAGATATAATGTAACTTATTCCAGTTAAAATCAATGTGGAAGACGAGCAGGAATACTTATAGTCAACCAAATGTGAAAGTGTCTTACATAATGAAAGGTGACGTTGTGTACGCATAAGAGTAAAGGAATTGAAACACTGATTATTAAAATCTACCCACTATTAAAGACAGAAGTAATGACAACACCCATCTGGAAAGTTTCTGGATGAGACCCACAACCAAGAAACACACGGAACGGACTGCGACAACTAAAATATAAACGTAATTTTCATAACTGAAGTGAAGCTTAGGAACGATAAAACTGCAAGAGGATAAATCACAACTTAGAAACAAAGACACTTAATTGTCCTGGCCTATCCAGGCCTATATTCCGGCACAGTTTTCCAATCAAAATCTATGTTCTATCCTGTGCCTGAATCTGCAAGTAGCGGGTGTTCATTCATCCTTTTTTTGTGCGCGTGAAGTTATTTTTTAAGCTATGGACATGAAATTTTGCATGACTGCATGTCATAATATTGCGGAACTTTTGTATTAATGACAAATTGAAAAATTGAAATGAAAATACTAAAAACAATTGCTCATTAGGCTCTTCACAGCCCATCGATCATGGCATTGTATTCCAGCAAATAGGTTGGGCCAACAAGCGGATGCAGAGCTAGTGACATAAATGACATAAATCCCAGTCAAATACAAAGTATTAATACACACAACAGGAAAGATGAAATGAAGCAACGCAACTCAGAATGTGGTCAACAATGAAATAGCACAGTTGTGAGCAGTATTACAATTCCTGAAAAAGCTGTTAAAACAGAAAATTAAAGGTGGAAATATGGGAGGTGGTGGGTCACATACTGCCAGGAAAAGTCCTAAGTAATATGAAGATTGAGAGCAGTATCACATTTCCAGTCTAAACATTCTTAGTGTTGAAAAAGAAGAGGTGGAAATGTGGGAGGTGGTGGGTCACATACTGCTAAAAAATTACTTAAAATTGAGGACTGGAATAAACAGAACTTTATTTAGCATTTCATGACATCAAAAATGTAAAAGCACAATTGAGAGCAGAATCACAATTCCTGATGAAGCTGTTGAATAATAAAATCAGAGGTGGCATTGTGGGAGGAGGTGGGTTAGATACTGTCAGAAAACAAACATGCTAACATGGACATTAACAAGCAGTATCACATTTCCAGCTAAAGCATGCTTATTGTCGTGGAAATTAAGAGGTGGAAATGTGGAAGGTGGTGGGTCAGATACTGCTAAAAAATTTCAATACAATTTTCTTGTGTATTCAGTGTTGCTGAAGTAGCTGTCATCAAATCCAAACTGCATGTCAGATTTCAAAGTCTTGGAAATGTACTTTTAACTGCATGCATGTCTTCTGATTGCGAATGAGCCAGCAGGATACTACCCTCCTGTTAATATCACGCCAATTGAATACAAAATAAACAATATTAGTAGGAGGGTCGTCTATTCCTAGTACTATTAATCTTTATGGGTAGAGTAAGGGTTAGGTTAGGGCAACCATTAGGGTTTGGGTTAAGGGAACAGTCAGGATTATGGTTATGGTTAGGGTTAGGATTCGGTTAGCGCGTCGAGAGTTGTCCGTAGATGGAGCGTTCAGGATGCGTATGTGTCGTGTCTTAAGAATGAAGTAATTAAAACGATAAAATAGCATTTTTATTTAATAGAGATATGAATGAAGAAAATTCATACACTCTTTTAAAAATCTTTCGTTTGCTACTTAGTATTGTAGTAACGGTGAACTAGTTTGCTGGTATAATGGGTAGTTTTCTGACTAACGAGAGAAACTATTACAATTTTTTTCACAAAATCATACCTTGGATCTGTTCAAAAATTTCGATGGAGGTACAGGTTTTGCTCTCTGACGATAGAAGTTTATAACTTCTGGCCTTGCTTTTTCGCGGAAATGGCCATGGTATCCTGTAGGAAACTATGATAAATGAGAAAAGCAAATTTTAAATATTAAATACTATGAAGACGGCCTAAAGAATTAAAGAATGACAAGCGGAGATGAATAGGCACTTTTTAAACGTAGACACGTGCGAAATAATAAACAGCGGTCCAACCTTATTGCTTAAGAATATATATATATAAATCAGCTAATGTTCTTACCATATTTTCAAGTTATTCAAATTAACAATAATCCAGCTCGACTGAATGCCTACAATAATCAGGCTTATCACAGAATAATCAGTGTCAATATTTCAGCAGTGGCTTACCATGGTCTTTTGAATCAACTCTACTTTTTTGATAATAGCTAGTGGCCTTTAAAAGATCGAGTAGCTGCTTTAGAATTGCATCTACTATATCATATAAGAATGACCGTCACTAAACTTTTACTGTCATAATAAATACTTTTCTTTTGGGTACTGCCTGACTGCCAATCAATTATAAATCCAGGTAAACTTTAAAATGATCTTTTTAAATAATTCTTATGTGGTTAGTAAGACTAATTTATGGGTCAACGTCAAATTTCACTAATCACTGGCTTCTGGCATTATCCTATATTTATGAAAGTCAATTCTACCCCCATGTACTGAATATTGCTGTCACATTTCCGTGAATCGTCTGGTGTCTGAACTGGACAACCTCTATTGCACTCATACGTACTTTTCACTGGGGTTGATTCTGGGCGACTGAATGTTCCTCCATGAGTGCTGATCGCCACCTGGTAGTGACAATATTCTCAAGGGCTCCGGCAAGTACTGATTGGCAAGCCTGTGGTATGGAGGAGGGAATTGGCTATGACTGACTGGATTGGGGCTGAGAGAAAACATAAGCATGCTGGCACCAACCAATGAAAGTCGGAAGTGATAAGGAGTGGATCCTGATGTGGCATTTAATATTATTGCTGATACGCTGATTGTGAAGCATCTAAAGAATTGTCTTAACATCGAGTTTCACCTAGCTTCCTCAGATATCAAAAGTCTATTGTCTCATTAGGATGTTTCGATCTGGGTTGTTACATTTTTTTGTTTATCATCATCATCATCATCATCATCATCATCATCATCATCATCATAATAATAATAATAATAATAATAATAATAAAAATTTAAAAAAATAAAATAAAATAAATAATAAATTGAAATCAACGGGATGTGGAGCACAAAGACCATTACCAGTGGTCATTGGAGCTTTGGGACTTGTGAAGAAGGGATTTGAAAAATACACCGACAAAATCCGTGGTAAAATCAACATTCCGGAAATTCAGAAGATAGTCCTCCTTGGAACAGCACACATACTACGGAGGGTACTATCAATAAGGTAGAAACCAACAGCTACCCTCTAGCGCCTTAGGATCATTGTTTGAACCCAGCTCTAAAGAAGGTAATAAACTATGCAGAAAGTAACATACATAATAATAACAATAAAAAAATAATATTAATGATGATGATGATGATGATGATGACGATGATGGTGATGATGGTGACGATGATGAAGATGATGATAGTGATGAAGATGATGATGATGATAATGATGATGAAGATGATGATGGTGATGATGATGATAGTGATGATGGTGATGATGATGATAGTGATGATGATGATGATGGTGATGATGACAATGATGATGATGATGATGATGGTGATGACGATGATGATGGTCATGATGATGAGGAAGATAACGATGATGATGGTCACGATGATGATGACGATGATGGTGATGATGATGATGATGATGATTTCATCATGATACACGATGATGATCGTGCATTTTTCCGACTGAGCTACTGGTTCTACGTGATGATGGTGATGATGATGGTGATGATGATGGTGATGATGATGATGGTGATGATGATGATGATGATGATGATGATGATGATGATGATGATGATGATGATGATGATGATGATGATGATGATGATGATGATGATGATGATGATGATGATGATGATGATGATGATGATGATGATGATGATGATGATGAAATGATGATGATGATGGTGATGATGATGATGATAATGATGATGGTGATAATGATGATGATAATGATGATGATGGTGATAATGATGATGATGATGCTCAAAGAGGCCTTCTAAATGCTAACATCAGAAACACGCCAAACATGTCATGAAAGCATAATATTATGCTAAGCTCATTCAAAAAGAAACAACCACAACGAAATCTACCTCTAACATCTGTAAACTTAAAAACACTACTGAATGAACCTATTTAGATGCCAATAAACTAACGACTGTTCGGAGAGATATTAAAAGGAATCAAAGACTAATTGAAGATGAGTTAAAGGGAATTGAAGCCTAAGTTGGGGGAACCTAAGAACACGGGAAACAGAACAAGAACTTTGCCCCAGAAACGACGAGTCTAACCTGGGTATTCAAGATATAACTGAAAATGAAAAAAACAACAAGAACATAAATAACAGCAACAATGATGAAGTAGTTATTGAAGACAATGAAAAGAGAAATGAGTTGGAAGACAACATCTTTAAAAAGTCGGAAATACTTAAGGAAGAAGAAATGCCTGAATAGCCTGCATTGCCGGACAAGAAGTCAATGATAAAACAACGAGCCAATAAAACAATAGAACAGATCAAAGTCTCTAAAGCTGCCTGTAGCCTAACTGAAGCCAGCCAACAGCCTTACGCAGCTGCAATGGCTGTCATTGATGAACTTAGTCTAAAACCTGGAAAGATTACCAACATAAAAAGAAAACAGTCTACTTAGAAGCTGACAAGAGAGAAAGATATCGAAACAAAAGATTATCATTGAAATAGAAAAAGGGTACAGAGTCAAGGATCTTTAAGGTCAGAAACAACAAAAGAAACTACAACATCAAAATAAAACAAAGGCTTACAGAAAAAAAATCATTAAACAACAAATGCAAGCGAAAGTACAAAGAATGTGTAGATTCGAGAAGTGAAGTAAATGCTACAGGCAAAACAAGAACTTTAAAGAAGACACAATGGGGTTTTACCAAGATCGTGGAAAGAAATCATTCAAGGTTAATGAACCACCACAGATACAGAAAGTCGAAAATTTCTGGAGCAAAATATGGGAAGAAAACAAAACCCACAATAGTGATACCTCGTGGATCGAAGTCCAAGAAAAACTAAACCGACAACAAGAACGGCAGGAGTGGGTAGACATCACAAAAGAAGAAACTGTACTTGCAATTATGAAATCCAGCAACTGGAAAGCATAAGGGAAATGACGGAATAGCCAATTTCTGCGTCAAATACCTCATCAGCGTCAATGGTGAATTAGCTACAGCCTCCAGTGATATCCTAAAAAACCCTGAAAGAGCACTTGATTAGGTCATGGGTGGCTTTACCTATTAACTACCCAAAGTTGAACAGGTAAAAAATTCCAAGCAGTATCGACCAATTACTTGATCAACAACAGTGTAACAGATTATAACATCTATCCTAGCTGAAAGAACCTATACATTCCCTAGAGAAAATAAGCTGTCATCATAAGAACATAAAGGACGCAAGGGAAAGTTACGGGTGTAAAGTCTTACTGCTGATAAATAAGATGATCCTGGAAAATTGTAAAAGTAAGAAAAGAAACTTATCCTCAGCATGGACTGATGAAACGATGGCATTCCATAGTATAACACACTCTTGAATTATTAAATGCATTAATTGGTTAAAATAAACCCAACATTTGTTAAATTTAGAAGTGCAAGTACGAAGAACTGGAGAAGAGCACTCCACCTAAGCCATAACAATGAAATCCCTTATATCAAGAAGAATCAACGTCAATAAGGTTATATTTGAACGAAAGTTGCTATCACCGCTCTGTTTCTACCTTGTTCTGACCCTATTAAGCATCCTTCTGAACAGTTTAAAACATGGATAAGGGAAAAACAAAAGAAAAATCAACCACTTCTTTAATATGGACTATCTGAGGTATACGCTGTGAATGATGAACAGCTCAAAAAACTACTACTCATCGTAAATGCATACAACGATTATATCCAGCCCACCCTCCTCTACACATTGACAACAAACATGAATGCTTTCTTTCCACCAAATTTGCAAAATATAATCATTTGATTATTCTGTTGTAGAAAACAACCATGGACAAACCCTGAACTATTAATGCTGTTACTTTAATTCAACTAGCTAGAGACAGACGCCAATGGAAAGCCATGATCGCCAACGTCCTCAGAGAATACGGCACTTAGAGAGAAAGAGCGAGAGAGAGAGAGAGAGAGAGAGAGAGAGAGAGAGAGAGAGAGAGAGAGAGAGAGAGAGAGGGAGAGAGAGAGAGAGAGAAAGAGAGAGAGAGAGAGAGAGAGAGAGAGAGAGAGAGAGAGAGTGAGAGAGAGAGAGAGAGAGTGAGAGAGA
>RDPX01000502.1:144087-165508 GCA_003991215.1 Morbakka virulenta
CTCTCTCTCTCTCTCTCTCTCTCTCTCTCTCTCTCTCTCTCTCTTTCTTATAACGAATTTTTAAAATATTTTAGTGACCCTCCCTATCTATCTTAAAAAAACTGTCTGGGTAGTCCAAATATAATTTCCACCAAAACTATTGGTCAAACTTTGTTTGACAATAATCACTAATAGTGGTTACTAACTGTGGTGGGCATTCTGCAAAGTCATCTTCAAATTTTTACTAAAATGGGAAGGGAAATTATGCCATGTATGACTTCCAATCCAGCAAAGCTGGCAAGAAGTTGTCATCACTAAATGCTATTTCTGACCAAATACTGCACATACTGTATTGCTTCATGGGGAAGACAAATGGTTACTTCTTCACTGGTTACACTTGTACTGTCCATACTCTAAGCCAACCCAAAATTTACTGTTACCTTCTATAAATTTGCTGTTCAACTATGCGGGACATTTTATACAAAAAAACATGCTCCCATATTCCTTGTATGATGGATCAAAATGACACCATGTAAGAAAGCATTGGAGGTACTTTGTCTCCCCTCTTATTCAATGATATTAAACATTTAAGTTTAAGAAGCACTTACCTATGGTTGGAATTGTTGTAACAATTTCACCTAACTTTAACTTATACAGAATTGTTGTTTTCCCAGCAGCATCAAGTCCAACTGAAAAAAAAGGGGTCTAAAAGATCAGTTGCTATACAATGTTACAAATCACTTGCTATACCTAATAAAATCAATCTTTATATTCTAACTGTAATATGTAACTGCACAAAGTGAAGCATAACCACAGTAACTTTAAGGAAGATATGGAAATAGAAACTGGGCTATCTATTAAAATCCTACATAATATGCATGGAGCAGAATGACATGAGAATGATAAGATGGATGTGCAATGCAATTCTGAAATACAGGCTCAGTTCTAATGAACTCGGAAGGAGATTGAATCTGGACAGTTTTGGCAGCTGTATGCAGAATGAGAGGCTTCATTGGTTTGGTCATGTGGAGAGAATGAACAAGAATGCTTAAGCAATTAGATGCAGAAAAATCAAGCTGACAGGACCCACTGGCAGAGGAAGACCAAAGAAAACATGGGAGGAAGTGATAAGGAGGGATCTTAAACAAAAAGGTGTCAGCAGAGACGTGGTGAAGGATAGGATAACTTGGAAGTCAATTTCAAGAAAGTATCCAACACATGCAAGCATGTAAAATGGGCATTAAACCATGTGTGATGATGATGATGAATGATAACACAAACAAAGACTAACCTACACACATACCTGCACACTGCATACACTAGGTCATTTGTCTCAGTTATGGTGCTTTCTGGTATTTTGTCCGTAACAGTATTCACCTTTTAATTTTATCCTTTAGTTGTTGCTGATTTGTTTTTTTGAAGTTAACATGAATTCTCTCACCTGATCTATAAACCTCTAAAATTTTTGTCATCAACAATTTATCTTCTGTCAATAGTCTATCTCTTTCATCAATGTTCACCAATCCGCTGTGTCAATTGCATTGTCCATCTCACCCTGCTGCATTGATAAATAAACATTTGCTACATTTCTTGTTCTGTCTTCATTTTCAACTTTTCTATCACATCCTGTTATCTTTGTGCAGCAATCTTTTCCAATTTGCTGTTTTATTAATTCTATCTCAACCTCTGATAACCAGCCATCTTTCCTAATAGCCCTTGCCTGATCACAAACTCTCTATTCAGTGGATTCAATTGGTCCAATCTCTTGCAATAATTTAAACATTTGTTTTCTATATCCTCTAATAGGTGCACCATTCTCAGTCACAGGATCACTCTTCAAATAACATCTCATAACAACTTTGTTCACATCCTTGCTCCATTTTATCCTTGCAGTAGCTAGTTGACAACCTGGCCCACACTGCTGACCTGCGGAACACCTGCCAGGTTAGAGAGCTTCAAAGGAAGTTCCACTCTCATTGATGCCATTACTGAAAAATTCATTATTTAACATTACACTCAAACTGAGGATAGTGGTGATAAGGTGACACAACCACCAGTGTTTTTACTTCATGATACCATCACTAGGAGGGTTACAAACCAAGGCTAAAGAGTCACCTCCAACCACCGAGGCAAACAAAACCCCACAAGATGCCAACCTGGTATTTCAAAGTCTCAGGGAGACCTGGCATGTACTACACCTTACTTAGGGGTGAGCAGGAGGTAATTGTGGCAAAGGGTAATCTCATTTGCCCATGTCAAAACTCCACAACCGGATGCAGTTTAATGTCAATACCCAGGACATAAATGTACACCATGAAGGAGGTCCAAATGCAATGGAAATTAACATTTGGATTGTAACATGGTTATTGCATTCATTTAGGCAAGGGTCCATTATTAACAAACACTGTGCAGTCTGCCAACATTGGTAATTTCTTGCCATTCCTTACTTCAAAATGAATGGGTGGCGGACTGAACGTTCGCTCATATATCATTTTTATATTATTATCATTATTATTATTTCTACTAAATGTCACAGTTTATACCCAATACTTCCTCTTTGACAAAGTGTAAACAACACCTGCCATGTCCTGAGGATCAGATGGTAAGTACTTTATGAAGGATCCTTGCAGTCCCTAGTAAACATGTATTATTATTATTATTATTATCATTATTATTATTAAATTCAGAGCTATATCCACTCTGCAATCAAAAGCAAATGCAACTTCACATTCTTAATCATTCCTCCACAGCAACAAATAATAGGTGATTTGCATGGTGTCATGATTCGGTGTTGTATACTGTTCTTCATTTTGTAAAACAGTTAGCAGAAAGGGGTTTTCAAAATATATGCTGACTCACCTGGTTATTATTGTGATCAAAATGAAATCTTCAAAAAGTTTAGGTCTGATATTGTACTAAAAAAGGCAATGCTATCTACTCAATGAAACTCAGATGTTTCAAATCAAATATTGAGAAGTCAAACAATTACAAGGAAAATAGATAGCCTCATCTTGAAAGTGATTTAATTATTAACATGAACTTAACCAAATTTTATGTCGAAGTTACTTCACTGGGTTTATGCCAAAGCAAAATGACTTGTTCTTTTCCTTTCTAAAATGTCATAAAACATGGTTAGAAAAAGGAATTCTGAAATTTTACAAAGCTTTGTTAGCAATTCACTCTGTAGGACTGCAAGACAAATTTTACTGTCTTAGATAAACTGATATATATATGATTTTAGACAAATAAACATGATGTTTAAAAAAATTATTGGAAAAAATAGTCAACTAAAAAAATATGAAAATTTGTGGTTGACTAATGCCATAAAAATTTGATACTCTGCATTACTTTATAAACAGTCTAGCTATATTTTTTTTAAAAGAATTGATTTGCTCTTTAATACTGCAGTCTTCAAATTATTATTAAGTTGTGATGTTAAAAGCCCTCAAAGTAGGCCTTTGAATCAGTCAGGAGAAAAACAAAATTCTGAAGAAAGTAAATGATACAAGTGCAATAGAAGTAAACAGGACTCTGTTAGAAGAAGTAAGCAAGTTTCTGTACCTAGGCAGCTACATCTCCCAAAAAACAGTTATGGCACAGGGCATCAAATCCAGACTAGGCACTGCAGGAACAATGTTTAGGAAACTTAACAGGGTACTAATGAATAGAAAGCTTTCCCTGAAAGTTAAATTGCATCTGTATATTTCAATCATTATGACAACTGTGATTTATGTATGTGAAACTTGGAGGCTTACTAAGCAAGAGACGAAGTGCTGCATCATACCAGACCGAGACCATTACATGAGATCATAGCAGAGAGAAGATGGCATTTAGCTTGACACATAATTAGATTGCCACAAGAGCGGCCCACTCACGGTGACTTAGAATGGACCCCAGTGGGAAGGCACGGAAAATGTGGTAGACCAAGGAAAACATGGAGAGATACATTCGACGACACTTAACATGGGAAGAAGCTATTGAGCTTGTACCTAATCATAACCGCTGGTGTTGCCTTGCTGCCCTATGCCCTGTCCAGGACTGGAGGATCTGAGGTCTAAGGTAAGGATGTTAAAAGTCATGACTAAATAAAGTCCTTCCATACAGTTGTGGATTGGAAGGACTTGATTGCTCATTGGAAAAAGATAATTTCAATACTAACCAACAAGTGCCTGAAAGAAATGGAATGGAAAGTGAAATGACTTTGTCTAAATAATCAAATCAGATTATTGGTATGAAACCATAAAACTGAAAAGATGAATGCAGCTAAAATGACATTATTCATGAGGATATCTGTGGGCCCTATTTCAAGTGTAAAAAAAAGCACTGCCACAGAAAAGTGTGGTAGAGAGATAAAACATGATATTATTTTGGGTTGGTTATGGCAGATAAAAAAACTGGTACATCAAATTCTGTAATACTCTGTTTATTTCTGTAGTCAAAATAATATCAAAATTCTACATTAAATTTTGCATCCTTCAAAAGTATTAAGAAAGAAAATACAGCAATTAAAGGAAATGACTTGCATTACAAATGAATAGCAATGAACAGTACAATATTCAACTTTTCTTTCATATCTCTTAAGACCATCTGTGTTTTCTGTGTGGCACCAATAATCAAACCCATGATTAACAGTGTCCGTGATTCTGATGCTAAGAGCCTGAGAAAACTGGCATTTCTTTAAAACACAATATAACACTGAATAAAAAGTAGAAAAAAGAGTAGTGGAGCCGTGGCTTAATAGTTAGTGCAGTTGCACCAGGTTCGATTCCCCAAACAACTAAAAAGAATTTTGGAACTTTACAAAACAAAAAGCCAGTAATCGCTGTGAGGAAGGGCATCTGGTCAAGAAATTCCTCACTGCCAAAACAAGGCAGTGAGGAATTGGCAGTGAAAAACTCTGTGAATGGCAAAGTCTGAGCCTCAATTACTGGGGTTAAATGACCTTAAAATCAACAAAAAAACCGAAAAAAACCCCAAGTAGAAATAAAGTGTAAACAGCTATTAAAATAAATAATTAAAGGGATATTAAATATTCACTAAATGCTACCAAGCCAAAGTGGTATCTTCCTGTGATGTGCTGGGATGCTGATGTATGTCCTGGGAATCACGCGGATGTCATTAGTAACAAAAACATTTTACTATATATGTAGCAGCACAATGAGAAATGTGTCTGTGGGGAGGGGGGTGTAAAGAAATCCCCCATGTAAGGCAAAAATGACAATCTAGTGACGCTACCTCTACAACAGTGTCAACACTGTCTGATCTTCTTAAGTGTCCTCCAAATGGCTTTAAACCATGAGTTAGTGTGTGTTAGTTCCAGGTGCAAAAACAAAACAATATTAAACAATTTTTACAGTTCAAATCAAATGCAGTGGTGGCTAAAAACGATTTGAAATTATATATCTAAACAAAAGTCCAAGTGTTCATTGAAGTAGTTCGTTGATGTGGGGTGCGTGATTAATAATCATTTTAAAGCCTTTACTTAACCAAAACCAAACTGAATAGCATACAGAATAGGGACTAAACCTACAAATTTACCAGTTGAGAACATTTTTACGCCTTAAAGAAGCTCGTTTATCACTTTCTTTTGCACTGGATAAAATCTCCCAGTCAGACATAAAATCGCTTAGAATGACATAACCTTATTTGCTACATACATCGTAAAAAAACAACTTAAAGAAGCATCAACCAACGAAGCAGGAACCCTAAAACTCTATAAGAACATAATATTCAAGCAGAAAACTTGTACACTTTAATCAAACCTGATTTAAAAAACAATATATGTACACAGGTACAATTCACAAAGATACACAGATACTCACCCATTAAAATTCGCATTTGTTTCTTTCCAAACATTCGATCGAAGAGTGTTGAAAGCATCAGCCCCATCTTTAATCGATGATTGAATTTTTCAAGTAAAAATAATCAACGGAAACAAAACGAGGGAAGAGTTGAAACCAATTGAAAGTCATACAAGTTCACACAATGTCAACCATGATTTTCTCTTTTTTTCACTCAGCGAAATTTTAGCACCTTTTCGTTCATGCCCAAGCCACGTAAGGATAAGCCTCGTTTTCACTATGATGACCACTCTTTTCACCTCTTTCCTGTCTCTCTCCGTGTCTCTGTCTCTCTGTCTCTATCTCTGTCTGTCTGTGTGTCTCTTTCTGTGTCTCTGTCTCTGTCTCTTCCTCTCCCCCCCCTCTCTCTCTTTCTCTCTCTCTCTCTCTCTCTCTCTCTCTCTCTCTCTCTCTCTGTATCTCTCTCACTCTCGGTGCCATATATATTCCAGACGTTGGCGATCATCGTTTCCACAGATTCCTATCTCCCATCATATGTAGCAGATCTCCAGCTTTTACCTTTTCCTTCTCACTTGCTGATTTACACTCTTTGATATGGCACTTGAGACTTCCCAAGTATGNCTCTCTCTCTCTCTCTCTCTCTTTCTCTCTCTCTCTCTCTCTCTCTCTGTATCTCTCTCACTCTCGGTGCCATATATATTCCAGACGTTGGCGATCATGGTTTTCCACAGATTCCTATCTCCCATCCTATGTAGCAGATCTTCAGCTTTTATCTTTTCCTTCTCACTTGCTGATATATAACATACTTGGGAAGTATGTTAATCTTTGTCTTCCTCTGCTTCTTTTGCCTTCAATACGACTTGTAAGGATAAGATTTTCTAGTCCTTCCTTTCTCATGATATGTCCCATAAACCTCATTTGCCTTTCACGGATTGTTTTTATCAAACACCTTTCTGCTCAAGCTTTCCTCAAAACTTCCTCATATGTTTGATGGTCTACCCATGATATTCTCATCATTCTCTTGTAAAACCACATTTCAACAGCTTCTAGTCTCTTTTGCATTGATGGTGATATTGTTCAGCACTCACAACCATATAACAGAGTAGATGTTACATAATCTTCTAGTACCCTCTTCTTTGTAGCCTTCGACATCGCGTAAAGTGGAATCAATCAATCAATCTGGGTATCGTGCCAGAATTCTGGCGTAGGCGGCAGCCCTAACAGCCTTCTTTTGGCGGTTCTTCAGACCCTTCGTGAGCACAGTGGGTCTCCAACCAGTTGCACTTTTTAACCATGCCCAGTACGTAGTTCTTTGTCTTCCTCTTGATCTTTTTCCTTCTGAACGACCAGTCAGCACCACTCTCCAAGCCTCTCCTTCTTAATCACATGCCCTACAAACCGAATCTGCCTGTTCACGATTGTCTGTAATAAGAAAGGACAGGGACGTCTAAAAGACGTCACAGGCAATTGATGAAGATTGCTACATTAAAACGTGTAATTATTAGATGGGAGGGAAATCATCTTCTTCTTCTCTTCTTCTTCTTCTTCTTTTCCTCCGGTCTTCTTCCAACTTCAAATTGGGTCGACCGCTAGGCATTTCTTCTTGGAATAATGTTCCAAGTAATAGTTTCATATTTTGCTTAATTTGGATTAAAGTTTCTATCCTTTTTCTTGTCTCCCAAGAAGCCTTTCTTAAGAACACACCAATTGACTCATACATGCTCTCATCCTCCTAGTTCTCTTAACTAATAGTTCCATTTAATATTTTCATTTCTAATATACTGTTATTTTCCCTACTCATTACATAATGTTAGCTGGTAAGTGGTACCAAGGTTTCCTCCACACAGTATTCTGATGTCTGTTATTTTTCTTTCGATTTGATTAAAACCATGTGTTCATGTTGTGTTCTCTTTCTTCTTGTTATAAGGATCCAAAAATGCCAAGAAATTTCTTACTTTACTCCTTCTTTACTGTAATAGCAATGAACAGCTGCGTGACAAATTTTTGAATTACATGCGCATGTCATTCTTCTTCTTCTTCCTTTTTTTTTCTTCGGTCTTCTTCCAACTTTAAATTGGGTCGGCCGCTAGGCATTTTTTCTTCCACACGCTTCTATTGCTTGTATCCTCCTCAGCGCCAACTGTTTTCATATCAATCTGTACTCTGTCTCCCCATCTCAGCTTCTGGCACCCTCTACTTCTTTTTCCAACTACCTGCTGATGGTACATTTGCTTCACAATGCTTTCCTCCTTTCTCCTCATTAGGTGTCCAAACCAGTGGAGACTAGCCTCTTTAGCCTTGGAGAGAAATCAGCTGACATCAGCAAAAGAATAAAACTTGGTGAGGGAGGAGGAGGAAAAACACCTTATTTATCTCCCAACGGCAAAAATGGGTCGATAAGACACCACAGCAATCTATCATTAGCCGAGATACAAGACAATTGGTTCTTAATTTGCCAATATTGTTTTTATTAGCAGTATTGAAGTCCCAGGACTAATTATCAAGTTGAGTCCAAAAATCGCTCAAGGACAACTTCATGCAGCTCTCAGGGTGATTATTTCAAATAATATGCTTATGAATTCCATATTGAAATATTATCTCTCGCTGCCCAAATTTTGTGCTACATCAAATTGTGAAATGGAACTCAAGTAAAGGTTTTCTTTAAGTTGGACAATCCGTAACCAAGAGAATTAAGAAATAGAACTACCTCGTGCTTGGTGTTAATTTGAAGAAGCAAGAAAAAATAAATTTAATGTTCAAAGTTTGAAAGTTAAGGATAAATCCAAAACCAAGTTATTTTAAGTCACAACTTCTATATTCCAAATGGCACCTTGCCTCTTTCTCTTTATTTGCTTTAGCATCCAACTTTTGGATTAAAGTTTTAAAAAGGAGGCACGACCTTCTCCCCAAAGGGATCCTTCTTTCATGTGTTGCTTCTGAAAATTGCGGAAGCAGGTTGCCTTTCATTTGGTGACTCCAAGGACAGTCTGAACTACATGAAAGATTGATACCCTCAAAAATCAGAAGCAAAAAATAAAAATGTAGATACTGTCTAAAATAAGAATGTATTTATTTTAATAATTTGTTATCAAGAATTAATTTCAACATAATCAGGGTAAAAGGACTCAAACTTGGACTTTCGACGTTGGGATCATAACCCTGCTATCTACATACAGTACCTTAATTCTTCAAATAAGCGCCCAATCTTTGAAGCGCGTATTTATTAGAGCCCAACCCTGGAGGAATTTTTACAGAAAGTAATTACTTCTAAAAGTGATCATTTTTAACAAATGCCTACTCCTGAAAGAATGGCCACTTATTTCAAAACGGTCTTTTGTAAAGAGGTCATTTTTTCTAATACAAGGAACAATATAAATTTTAAGATATTAATATTATATGAAATGCATTTCCCAAAAGAAATTTTGGTACAAGCTACTAGAATCAAATACAGGATATGTTGTTTACCCAAACCAAAGAAGTAACAAATGCTAAGGACGCTCCTTTCAATAGCTGCTACACACAATGTATCCCTCTTGATATTTATATTGACTAGACCTTTACAAGCACGACCTCGGAAATCGTACTACAATGAATTTTGGCGGTTAAAGGACAGGATTTTAGAGGATTTGTTCATAAATCTTTCCCATGTTGAGTACTGCGTTGATGGGTAAAATGGCAACAAGATTGTTTACCTTCAGAAAGGAGGTTTTTCTGAAATATTTAAGCATACCTAGATGTTAGGAAATAAAGACAATGTAGCAGCCATGTGCCCAAATCGCTTCAGTCTCAATTGTCTAAGTTAATATAGCTTTAAGTCATTGATTGGAATCAGAAAAGGCATTCAGCAAAGAACTATCTCCTTGCCATGAAGTATTTACTTTGTGAGTGAAATAAAGACAATGACGTAGTACAATGTCGTCGGGTGTCCAAGAAGGCAACCTCCACGTGGTGACGCCTGGATGTTGATTAGCCAGGTTTCTCTGACTAGTTGGTAACGAATAGCCTTCGTTTCAAGCTGTTCTTCCGTACCAAGGAAGAAATCGATCTCGTCGTTCATGTGATTTCGAATCTGGTTCGTCGTCGATTTGGAGAAATGTTTTGAAAAACCAACCAGGAAATGTGCGTCTTCGACGCCCCTGTAGTTGGGAGAGATATTCCCGGTGCAGCCTACTCACTTAGTCACAGCTATATACTGGGCGGCCGTTGCTGTGGGCTACAGATATTCACTTGTTTTGGCGGTGAGGGAAGGTTTGTTTCCCGTTTCATGGGACCGGATCGAGCTCACCGAGGTGGTCTTCCAATCTGCCTCCAGCAGCTTGCACACACACACAAACACACACACACAATGTCGTCATCATCTCTCTTGTCCATGAGTTTATACTTGGTCATGTTGTTTCAAAACGAATGTTTTAGTACCAGTCGGATGCATCAACTTCGTCATGATTTCAGAACTCAGATGTTGTAAGTCTTTAATAGCTCCAGTAGCACAGGGTATAACTGCAGTAACAATTAGTGATTCAATCAAGTCTATCAGCAGAATTCTACGAGTAAGGAGCTTTTTTGATACCACTGGCATTGAAACATGAACTAGTGATGCTAAAAACACATCAGTCAATTAAAATATTTTCTGACAACGCATCTTAATTGCTAAAGTATATCAGAGAGGCAAGCGATCACACTATCAAAGAGAACATGTACATTACAGAATGGAAGAAACCTTGAAATTAACACCAAAACCAACGATATTCTGAAAAGTTTACGAACCTCCAGAAAGTTACGAAGTTAAGAATTGTCTTAGATCAAAGGTGAAATATCATACAGAACTTTAATACTAGAATATTCTTCTTCAAAGTGATACAATCTTACCAAAAGTATATACAAAGTGTTCCTTCTCATCTTATCTTACCTTATCTTATCTTATCTTATCTTGTCTGTCTTTCTGGACGCTCAACCACGGATTCAACACATTTCATAGACAGAATGCAATTTTTCATAAAGAATTTCCGCTCATTAACGTTGTCTTGTCCAGGATCTTGCAACAAGTTATCAATGTATCAGGTTCTAGGTGAGCCAAGGTTAGTTCCTCCAAGAGAAGGTATACAAAAAAACAAACCGTGAACAACTTCTTCTTTATGACGCATAATCCAGTGTCCTGCCAACCTTATTTTTTTTGTTGTACCATAGATAATGTTCTTGTAGGTTGTCATTCAACGGTTCTCTAGTCTTCTGCTGTTTCCAGATACTCCCAGGACCATTCTAGGGATCTGTGTATAGCAACTGTCTAGATATTTATTTAGTGCTGTTGTGATTGTCCACGTTTCTGAACGGTGTGCTTAAACCGATGTCACAGTAGCAACAAACAGGCGATTTTTAGTTACTTCTTTAGGTTTGAGGACGAGATTTTTCGTAACCTATGTGAGGCTAGAATAGCCCTGGCAGTCCATGCCAGGGCTTTTCTGACCTCAAAGTCTTTCGTTGAATTCGGTGTTCAGGATCCCAGGTATTTGAAATCGTCAACTACTTTTAATGCTGTTCCATCTGCAGAGTGCACAATAGTGCGTGCGACATTGGTTGCTTGTATCTCAGTCGGTTTGGCATTTCAGTGTAAATCAACTGTACCAGGTTATCTTTCTAATCGCCTTAAAAATTCTTGGGCTTTTTCCATTTCCCCAGTCAGCGATGCAATATCGTCTGGAGAGTCAAGGTCTGTAATAACTACTGATGAAATACTTTTACATCTTCACCTCTGTACAGAAAGCCCAATTTTCTCCTCACCACCATCCTACATTGTTTTCATCGCATAGTCCAAAGCAATGGCAAACAGATAAGGCACCAACGTGACTGTTTGAAGTACCCCTGCTAGGGTTTGAAAACATTTTTTCTCTCCATCAGGGCTGGTTATTTCTGCACGGGTGTTTTCATATAGTCTGCCGATTGCAGATAGCAGAGCGGGTGGTACATCATATGCTTTTAAGCTCTGATGCATTTTCCCTCTGTGTACTAAATTAAGAGCTTTCTTAAAATATACGTACATTATTACAGCTTCCTTGTTAAAATTATTTACTTCTCCAATCAATCTCCAAAGTGCAAAAACGTAGAACCTGATCGAGCCTTCTTGCCTAAAACTATTCTGAGTTGGTCTTAGTAACTGATCCACCATGGTTGGATTTTATTTAGAATCATTTTATTGAGAGCCTTTGGGGCAATAGATGTCAAGCTGATGCCTCTATAATTGGTAGTCAAACTCGGGTCTTCTCACTTGGGAATCCGTAACATGTCGATCTGTAACCATTGGTCTGGTTGGGCATTATCCAACAGCAGCTTGTTAGCAAACTTTGTAACGATATCGTCAGATCGCATCCTTTCAAAACCTCTGCTGATCTGTTGTCAGGTCCTATCTGCGTCCCTTCTTTGAGATTCTTTTGGGTAGCATTGTACTCTTCTTATGTAAATGCAGCATCCTTTAAACCTAGATCATTCAGGACTTTGGGCAGCTCAAGATCATCGATTTCCTAGTTTGGTGTCTTTCCTAAAAACCTTGGACAATGCTCACATGATTTCTTGATCTAGTCCTCTTTTGACCTCCCTTTGATCATGTCTCACAGTTAAATGGTCATTTTGTTCATTAATTGTCAATTTTCATCCTGCTTGTTTAAAGATGTGTTTGCATTACTTCTAGTTCAGAGCTAGTTCATCTGGAGTGCTTGTGCTCCGAAGAAGTCTCACATTTAAAGTTGCAGTTTTCGTGTAGCATTTGCAACTTATCAGATTTTTTCCGTTGTCATTGCACTCAGGCGGTCCCCTTTCAACAGGTTTTGAGAGATCACTTTCATGAGTCTGGCTTGTTGCAAGATAAGAATAATAGACAGGAACAGAGTTAAAGGAGATTTAACCCTGGAATTGAATTTCTGTGTATCCATGGTTTGAGTTTCCGATGCACAATTTGTAAAAGAATGGGGCGCTACTCCACATACATGTGTTTGTTAGCCTTTGCATGTGAGGATGCATATATGGATGCTTACTTCCATAAATAGTCATTCATGCATACTAGATGTGTAGATACATTTATCCACAAATGCACACAAAGGTAAATTCTGTGTGGAAAATTGTGTGTTGTAAACTGCGTATGGGGATTGATGCGTGTGCAGATTGACGACGTCAAAACTCGAGAAAATCGGTTCTTTTACATTTCTCACGTATTTGACCAATGAAATTACCAGTTACTGTATTTTTGAAGTTCGGAAAATATACGGTAAATTGTTTTCATACTGTATTTAAAACGATAAAAAACACAATTTGCATGAGTTGACTTTGTCATACCACATTGATAAATCGCGGTAGTTTACATCGTAGATATACGCTAACCATTGTAGTGGCGTCATTCTGAGCTCGGTAAAAAAACATCAGTCATTTGTGCGTCGGTTTGCATAGTTTGATCCCTCATACAAACCTTACAGAAATTATGCTGGTGATAAGGCTTCAAAATGGAAGCGTCAAAGGCCGCACTCGTAGAAGGAAGGGTATTGGCCGCGGCCAGTCATAAAGACGTGGGAGGAAGGGGGAGAGAAGATCCCTCACAATAAATAATTTTCATGCTTCACAAATTCACAAGTGCGGGGTAAAAGAAATAGCATAACTTAGTATAAAAGGTACTGAAAAACAATTCGTGGCATTACACATATACAATTGATGCAATTATCTGCATGGTTACCTCATAAATAAAAAGAAAAATTACTGCAGGCTAAAGAACTTCTAATTAAACTGACTGACAATAAGGATTTAGAACTTAATTTCTGCTTTTGCAAATACAAATGTGCAGAACTCATAAATATATACATATATGCCTAATGATCGAAATATCGTGAAACTATAAGTTGGAATCACAATTCTTATTTTTCGTGTTTCATCTTATATGTTTATTGATCTGCTTTATGCATTGAGCACTTTTTGAATACGAAATTACGAATACACAAAATTACACAATTACAAATATATATATATAAATTTTAACCAGTCTGTGGTTTTCATGGATATCTACTGTGATCAGCAAGGGTGAAACGTGTTTAGAGAAATTATTCTTGCGAATCAGTCATCCGCAATGTATATGTATATATATGAATATATATGTCAAACCTTTGAAAGAAAACAACAAATATGTGTACTTTTGGATGATAAAACAATAGAAAAATTCGTTTACAGTGTTTTTACAGGATTAAATTTTTCACTTCGAAAAAACATACAAAAATTGTTTTCGAACTGTGATATCTATCCTGATATATATATGTATATATATGTATGAATATGTATAAATATGTATATATATATATATTTATATATATATTTTTATTTGTACATTTCCTGACGAGTGAGTAAAATCACGAAACAGGCTTGTCTAAATGGATAGTGTAGTTTTTTTATTCTTTCCAACTTATTATATCTCTTTTATTACGCTCTGCATTTATGTATCGAGCACTACAATACGGTTAACCGAATCGAATGTACCATATATATATGTATATATATTGTATGCTTGTGTAAAGTAAATTTTAATNGAACGTTTTTAGAGAAATTATTCTTGCGAATCAGTCATCCGCAATATATATGTATATATATGTCAAATCTTTGAAAGAAAACAACAAATATGTGTACTTTTGGATGATAAAACAATAGAAAAATTCGTTTACAGTGTTTTTACAGGATTAAATTTTTCACTTCGAAAAAACATACAAAAATTGTTTTCGAACTGCGATATCTATCCTGATATATATATGTATATATATATATGTATATATATGCATAAATATGTATAAATATGTATATATATATGTATATATATATTGTATGCTTGTGTAAAGTAAATTTTAATTTTTACTAGTTCAGTTCCTGTGTCTTATAGGCTGCTCATATTTCCAAATCTTTAGTTCTCTCAATCAACAGAACTACTTCTGTTACAAAGGGCCTGAACAAGGCCAAGTATTCCCAAGGATAAACAGGCCTTGAGCAAAGGTTTAACGAATGGAATTTAAAAAAAGATCAATATTTTGAAGATATGTTTTTAGAAACAAATTACTTTACAGAGTATAGGAATAAAGCTATCGTTCTTCCTGTGTCAAAGAGTGCTTTCCGTTAAATGATCAAATATTGATACAGCTTTATTACTGTACGTGTGTTACTATTTTCTACCTATCTAAAGTTTGGAATATTGTCTTTCAATAAAGAAGTAATATGGTATCTTAGAAAGAAAATGAACTTTCTTTTTTATTTACTTTTTCCATGTTTCTTACTGATTTTGTAAATAAAAAAAATCATTAAAAATTAGATCCTGACTTCACTTTGATTGCCATCTTGTAAGCATCTGTGACCTGTGTAACCTTCATTTTTGAAGACAGTAACTTATGTCATCGACTAGACCATTTTCTATTCGTGATGACGAAAACATTTTTAAATATTTTGAAGTGTAAATTTTCTACAGACGTCAGAAAGATAATCTCAGATAATGACAAAGTGATTTTATATAATAATAAAAAACGTCACGTTTTTTTATTTCAAAACAAATCATTTACATATTTTCCGGTTCTCTTACGGTGATACTCTCCAAGTCGTGCATATTACTCAAGACGCTTGTATCACTTTTCAACAACTTAAAAATTTTTCCATTTCTTACTACGCATACAAAATCTGTAATAGGTTGTCCTTATACGTACGTTTATACGTACCTTAACTGTTCTGTTCGTTTATGGTCTCATCAGTTAGATCAAAGTCTTTCATATCATTACGTATTATACCAATTGCACTAAGGCTCAAATTAATATAATAGACTTCTTGACAGTTTAACAAATGTATTAATAATGATAATGATAATAACAATATTAGTAGTAATAATAAATAGTACTGTGTTGAAATATTTACAAGAAAACAGCAAAAAGCGAGGAATGGTCTCAGCTCATTCTGGTGGCTACCAAGTTGTGTTATGTAACAGAACTATGATATCACGAAGTGCCTATTAAATGTCCAAGTCCTATATACATGTCTTAGAGCTAAAAAGTTATATCTCCATGGCATCCTTTTAGAGAACAACATGCGAAAATATATCTACGGTAAACTAAAAAGGTCGTTCAAATACTCTTATGCTTTTAACGACTTAAAATTCACAGGTTCTTTCGTTCACTCTCGGCGAATCTCGTCAACACTATGAAATCCGTATAAAAGAGTATACCTTAATATAAAAAATAAACCATGGAGAAGATTAACGCGGATTTTTCAAACTGAGTTGTCTTAATTCATTCGTCATTTCAAGCGCAATTACTTTTAGCACGCGTTTCTCAAAAAATTGCTTAGCTTCACGGTAAAGTCAAGCTAAACCACTGAATATTCGGGGAGGGGGTCATTAAAAGAAACTGGAAAGCAGCAATCAAGCGTCTCTTCTCTTTTCAGAAATAAAAAGCGGGCAACAATCGAAAAACATCTCTTGACCCATCTGTGTTGTATATTACAGAGGAAAAGAGATTCCTTTTTGTGCAACCTTTTTATACTTTTCAAGGCCATTCAACTCGCGTGTGTTTTAGTCCAGAAGCATAAAACTGAGGTAATTTCGTCCAATTTAACCAACAGATTTTTAGATTGCGTTAATTTTCTCTTTTGTTAATTTTCGCTGTGTTAATATCCTCCATCGTTAATTGTTGACAATAAGGTATATCATTTGTTTCTGCATCTGCTAATACAAAAGTATGTGTCTACAATCTTTATATACAAACATATCTACATTTACATCCACTTCAGGTGGCAATGTCACAGTATATGAAGTTAAATAGCCGTACTGCGAGTGGGTGAACCAGATTGCAATAGGGGTGTCACCATACGAATCTGCTGCTACTACTGCTACTACTATTACAACAACTACTACTACTACTACTATTACTGCTACTACCACCAGATTACTACTACTACTACTACTACTACTACTACTACTACTACTACTACTACTATTACAACAACAACAAACATAAATTGTAGAAAATGTGAAAATATAAGTGGAAGATGAACCTTATAAAAAAATTGGAACCGGTGCTGTGCCTTAAAGGGTTTCAACTTGATCTAATTCAAAAACTGAGCTATTGGCACGACATGGGCACTTCGTAAGGGTCAAGGACCTAACGTCGATAGATTAGGTGGTGCAGCAGGGGGTTACTAACGCTATAGGCAGTAATTCATACCTTTATGTGTGCAATTTTGATTTCTCACTTAATTTCCTTTACGATTCCACATCACTTATTTTTTATGGAAGTTCCATTATCTGTGTTTTATATTACCAAACATATTTTTAATTTCGCTTGTTTTTACTTTAAAAAACCTAAAAAATGCGCTTTGCTACCTATAGGTCTTGATATAAAAAAACCCCAAACCCCACTTATCCACCTGAGGGTTCATAGAAAGGATCAAACAGCTAAGATTATTGTCCCTGATTGGCCAAAACAGCACAATCTTTTCTAGTAGAAACAAATTCGAAATTGTTCAAACAGCAATGCGAATTAATGGCATATTTAATCCAGCATTTTTCATCTGTAATCGTTAGTTTTAACACTGCTTCCTTTGCTAACGTTAAGGTTCACAATCATGACAAGAGATAATGATGACTTTTTACACTAAATAGAGCATTTATGGGAAGAAATAAAGGTGCGGTATAAATGATTCAGTAACTTCTTTATGGCTGGGAATAATCATTAAACTGTGTTTTTCAGGGGGAAAACAGAAGAGACATTTCTTTCAAGAACTTAAATCGCGATTATTGATTATACTTGCCTAAGTAAATTAAACTTGAGCAATCACAGACAAATAAAACTGTGTTGCCAAGCAGTACAATAAAAAATCAATGTATGTTATAAGTGCCGTATCAATAACAGTAAATAACACAATATGCACATGTGTATGTGCTTTATGTGGTTGTTTGTGTTTGTGTGGTCTATGCAGATGATGCAGATGAGTTTAAAAAAACAATTTAATTACTTCTTTATGACAGGGTGTGTACAGTAAACAGTATTTTTCGAAACAAAAAAAGAAAAGCCGTTTCTTCGAAGGTCTTCAAACACTCTTATCTTGAATAGATAACATCTTAAATTTACCAACGATGATCTACCTGGGTGTCCAATCAAATGGGCTTTCATTATAATAGGCACGCAAAGAAAAACCCATAAAATTTAAAGGTTGAATAAACAAAAATAAGCAAATGTTTACAATGATAACTCTCAGCTAAAAAGGCGTACAAGTCTGGCAAAGACGGTGTTTGGAAATCTAAAAACGTTCGATTTTACCACAAAGTAAGGTATAGAGCTTAAGGTCAAAGTGTATAGAGCTCAAGATCAAGTTGCAAAATTTGCCCTTTTCGTAAAAAAACTTTTTCGCTGGCACTCGACAGGACCAAAGAAGAATAAGAAAACATAAGTCAAGCGGTGTTTTATCTATTGGAATGAGGATGGGAGAGGTCAAGCCCAGCCCGCTACACGTGTGATTAATTGAGAACGAAAAGGGGAATAAAGTCAGCCTGCCAACTCATTTGATTGACGTGTCTTAAACAAATGAAGATTCTAAATGAATTATTTTGGTCTATAAACGGAGGTGATGAAAATTATATATGAATGGCCTATAAGCCGCCATATGCAAGACAGAAAATGCACTACCACTTCCTTAAAACTGTTCAGCAAAGTCGTTTTGCTTTTAGCTCAGTGGGGCGGGAGCTGAAAACCTTCGGTTACAAGCATAGCTATCAGGTCTACTCCCTGAATACATACATACATATATATACATATATATGTGCATAATACACAGATGGATAGACAGATAGATGGATAGATATCTTAATATATACGTAAATAAATGAATAAATAAAGTAAGTAAGTAAGTAAGTAAACTAGCTAATTAATTTTAATTCAAAGGTGTTGAATCCAAGTCTGAAAAAGGCTGAAGTTGGTTGTGGAAATATTTGAAACTGGTATTAATGCGTTACAAGTAACGACAAAATGGAGGATAGCTCGAAACACCGGCAGAGGGTATGGAAGAGGGAATCTAGGATTAACTTTACCATCAAACTGTAGTGTGGCAGAAATGACAGTTACCTCACAGCCAAGAGAATCCAAGTCTGGAAAAGGCTGCAGTTGGTTGTGGAAATATTTGAAACTGCTATATTGTGACGTTTACTGTCATTTCTGCCACACTAGTCATTTTTGCCACGGCACAGTATCCAAATATTAATGGCGATCACTAGAAATATTACCCCCGGTTATGAAAACAATAGGATTTCAAAATGGATATACGTCACTAATCAATTTAATAGATGGGATGTATCCCCAGATTGCTATTGGTCGAATAAATATTGTGACGTTTACTGTCATTTCTGCCACACTAGTCATTTTTGCCACGGCACAGTATCCAAATATTAATGGCGATCACTAGAAATACTACCCCCGGTTATGAAAACAATAGGATTTCAAAATGGATATACGTCACTAATCAATTTAATAGATGGGATGTATCCCCAGATTGCTATTGGTCGAATAAATATTGTGACGTTTACTGTCATTTCTGCCACACTAGTCATTTTTGCCACGGCACAGTATCCAAATATTAATGGCGATCACTAGAAATATTACCCCCGGTTATGAAAACAATAGGATTTCAAAATGGATATACGTCACTAATCAATTTAATAGATGGGATGTATCCCCAGATTGCTATTGGTCGAATAAATATTGTGACGTTTACTGTCATTTCTGCCACACTAGTCATTTTTGCCACGGCACATCAAAGTATTGAAGTCAACAACTTACCATGGCAACAAGGTCTATTGACGTCAGTAATATCAAACAAAATGTTTAAAACTGTTTTATTGGAAACTCTAACATAACCACCAGGGTTAGCAAATCCCTGTGTCAATCGGATATCTTTTGATTATATACAACACCAAAATCTACTTGGCTACAAATCAAACATCTCCCAGGGATATTTACAATTCGCTTCCATAACAATGAAATAAATATCTTAAAGACAAGTAGTTTTCTATGGAAGAAAATGTGGAAAAAAAATTGAATAAAAAACATCTTTCAACAAGGGCAGATCAACTGCATATTTTTACTTATCATAATATACCATAATTTATAATAATTTAGTGCATACAAAAACTACTCTAGCATATCAGTGTATTTACAAATGCATAATCACGACTCTGCATGGGGTATTTCATCGGGGTCCGTTAATTATTTGAAGATTAACTTCCTCCATCAATACTTCCAAGATTACAGAGAGTTTGTGGTCCAAAATCCAGTCTTTATTTAACGATGAATAAACATAGTATCTAAGAAAAATTGATAGCCTCTGTCAATCACTATTCAAAACAATATAAAAAAGATGGAGAACATTTAGAATTGGAGAAATGTGAAAAGTAAGTTTAGACGGGGTTCGAAACAGTGCCAATAACTAACATAGCTACCTGACTCTACCACCTGAACTGTTGGCGCTTGTCCTTCCACCGGATCAATATTACAATAATATTTTTCACTCAAGCGCGCCGTTCTTTCCTCATATCCATATTATTGGACATCACATCCAAATCACGCATGTAGGGCAGAGCCTTTAACAGAAGAACGACTTCCTTTTCAAGGTCAAATCAACTGATCTCAACACACATGGAGGGAAAGAAATTGTGAAAATAATATAATGTAGTGGAGAGTAGTTGTCAATGCTGAAAAGTGAATAATATGTTTGCACCGAACAGGATTTGAACCAGTGTGCATGGGTATCCTGGCCATATGCTTTACCATCTGAACTATCGGCACCTGCCCTTCACCGGATCATTTTTTCAACCATTTCTTTCACCTGAGCGTGCCGTTCTTTCCCCAATCCATATCGTTGAACATCACATCGAAAGCACGCAAATATTGTTGAGCATCCCACAGGACACCGACTTCCCTTTCAAGGTCAGATCAACTGATTTGTATATACGTGGAGGGCAAAGAATTGTGAAAATAATATAATATAGGTGAAGAGGAATTGGAATGATAGAAAAGTGTAAAACATGTTTGTATACAGCTGAATAAGACCCAGTGCCTATGGATATATATATATATATATATATATATATATATATATATATATATATATATATATATATACTCAAACTGCAGACAGTACTGTTTCGCCCTTTGTGGGTTCATCAGTGCAGCACAGAGCTTCTGAGACATAACTCTCTGGTCATATATATATATATATGTGTGTGTGTGTTTGTCTGTCTGTCTCCCTATCTCCCTCTCTCTCTCTCTCCATACAGTAGACCCTCGCAAATTCGAACTTCTATTATTCGAATCTTTCTATAATTCGAACTAAATCTCAGTCACCGTCAGTTTTCCTTAGGAAACTCTAATAAAACACTTTCTACTATTCGAACTTCTGTAATTCGAAACTTTCTATAATTTGAACAATTTTTCGTCCCCCTTCAGACCAATTCTCTCGCTAATTCGAATTTTGAATGTGTAGATGGGGCTTAAACTCATTCGAATGCCATGAAAAATTCGAAATTTCCATTTCGAATCTTTTTGAAAAGTTTTTGTTTTTGAATTCGTGAATGATCGTATTTCGATCGAAAATGGGCAAGA
>RDPX01000502.1:176999-191868 GCA_003991215.1 Morbakka virulenta
TGGATATGTAGATAGATATATAGATGGATAGATAGATAGATAGATAGATAGATAGATAGATGGATAGATAGATAGATAGATAGATGGATAGATGGATAGATGGATAGATAGATAAAGAATACACAAAATTGGAGAGAATGACCAACATTTTTTATTATCTTTTATGTGTATGTTTGACAGAGAAGAAAAGATTCAGATCGGAAAAAATTGTGTGGTGCCATACAGTAAAGCAAAAATTAAAAAAATTCAGCCAAAAATCATTTATCTATGAGATATTTTTCGCTTTAGAGATTTGTATCTCACCAGCCATCGAGCGAATGGCCGAGTTTCTTATCAATGGTCACATTGGTACTGGAGATTTTGAGATCCCACTGTTCTACAACTTTGGCTTTCTGGCTATCCGGGCTATCAACTGAGCTATCGGGGCTAAGTTCTTAACCAGATTCCGTTCTCTAGAAATCACGTTTCTCTCTTTCAATGTAATTTTATAAGTTTCCCTCGGCCTGCTTGTTTTTAAGGTTCGAAATTTTCTGCCTTAACATATTTCGTTTTGTGGGGGTTGTCAAATGTGTGTAGGTCTTGATGAGATCTCTAAGGAGAGAGAGAGAGTTGGTAAATAAATGATGATATCAAATGAATAACAAAGTCAAATGAATAGGGCATTTAAATGAAAGCATGGTCAAATGAATGGTGTAGTTAAATACATGACACATTAATATGAATGATGTATCAACATGAATGGCACACTCAGGTTCATGGCACAATCAAATGGAAGGTAAAGTCAAATGAAAAGTAGGCAGGCAAATAAATACCACAAGCAAATGTAACATGAGGGTCCAAAAATGAACTCATCAGGATCATAGACGTGATACCTTTGTCGATAGGGAATACACAAGCATTGGTTCGAGCCCAAGACTTACCATCGAGTCGTTGAGCTACAAAATAATCTCAAGTGTTAGAAAGCTCAAATAAATCAATGGAATGGAGGCAGCCTTAAGTCTGGACTACAATATACATTTAATTGGATTCAGTAACATAAACAATGCGATATTATTGAATTATGCATTGAGTTTATACACAAGCTCCAAATGGATTACGAACCCGGAATTATTCCGCACGTCTCAAAAAGTCATTAGTCCCCTGCAAAGGTTCTTCATATACTCAATGAAAAATATTTTACATATCTGTTATGGGGAAATTTTTGAAATGTTTATGGAAACACGTCTGTTTTTTCTGTCACGATCTTTGTAAAAATTGAAAGTAACATCCTAACAACTTATTTCCTTCTCTATAAAGTTGGAAACTCGCTAATCATTATTTGGACTTTTATTTTCCCTGATAGACAGACATATCACACAAACTGACCAAAGCGCATCGCCCTACTTTCTTATCAACTGAATTCTAAGCATCACGCGCACGCGCACAGCTGAAATAACGAGGCATTAATTTAAACGTATAGGGAAAAAAAGAAGACGGACTTTTGTCGGTGGTTCTCCACTTATTTAGAGCAGATGGTATTTTGTGCTATTTCTCGAATAAACCAAATCACACGCAACAAAATGAACAAGATATTTAAACGTTTTAAGTACACCGGATATATATATATATATATATCACACATCTACATTTCACTTTCATTACACTAAATTTCAAAGATATTAGGTGAAATCTCTCCTTCCAATTTTCGCCCACTCAAATTGTTTGTTAGTTTGTTAATTAGAAAAGGCTAAAACAGGGCTCTGTATTTTCACAAAAATTCAATTAGGGTTCAGATATAAAAACCTTCCCCACTTCCCTCTTTCCATATTTATATATTCATATATATATTTTTGTGAAATCTTGTGTATCCGTATCTAAATATCGTGAAACTGTTAATTGCAATCATAGTTCCTATTTTTCGTGTTTTACCTTATGTATTCATATATACATACATATATATATATATATATATGTGTGTGTGTGTATGTGTGTGCGTCATTGGGGCCACGGGGCAATTATAAAAAATCTTCATTGGGCCACTCGCAGAGGCATTCTTTGTCTCTGTGCCAAATTTCACACCTTCATATGTAACCATTAAAGAGAAATCAGAAGAACAGAAAGATGCACAATTCGAATATTTCATAAATGCAACAAGAGATTATATACTCAACTTACATTTATCACTATTCCTTAAAATTATAATTACGGACAGTAGCATTTATTTTTTAGTGCGAAATTATTTACGAAGGGTCATCGTACCTGATCAACTGATTGGAAAAGTTCAAAAAGGAGATGAGTTGCACTCGTCACCCACTCTTTCAAGAGAGCTGCAATCTAAAATACCAAAAATGTGAAATAAAATTAGTAATGCAGTTAAGAGGTGAGACACATAGCATGATAGATGAAATAAAAAATAAACACAACAAAAAATCTGATGGTTACATGAAACTGAAACATCTGTAACGATAGGTACACTCGCAATAAGTCTGAAATTTCATAGCGCAGACTATCTAATTCTTATCACAGTCACGAGGCAAATGCTTGAGCAGACCCAGGAAATAAAGCTTCAAAGTTAATATAAAAATTTGGTTTTTTCGATGGTCCGAAAGTTATTTTGGGGGATGGAAAAATAAGTTGTAAGTATTTCATCCTACACCTGAGAGCGTCTGATCAAACAATGTCAAATTATCGCCAAACTTATCACCACACTAAAACACATATAAGTGGTTTACTCAAACACATGTAAGTGGTTTATTCAGACACGTGAAAGTGGTTTATTCAAACACTTATAAGTGGTTTACTCAGAGACGCGTCAGTGGTTTACTCAAACACATGTAAGTGGTTTACTCAAACACTTATAAGTGGTTTACTCAGACATTTGTAAGTGGTTTACTCAAACACGTGTAGGTGGTTTACTCAGACATGTGTAAGAGGTTTACTCAAACACTTATAAGTGGTTTACTCAAACACATGTAAGTGGTTTACTCAGACACGTGTAAGAGGTTTACTCAAACACTTATAAGTGGTTTACTCAGACATGTGTAAGAGGTTTACTCAAACACTTATAAGTAATTTACTCAGACATGTGTAAGTGGTTTACTCAAACACGTGTAAGTGGTTTACTCAAACACTTATAAGTGGTTTACTCAAACACATGTAAGTGGTTTACTCAGACATGTGTAAGAGGTTTACTCAAACATGTGTAAGAGGTTTACTCAAACATGTGTAAGAGGTTTACTCAAACACTTATAAGTGGTTTACTCCGACATGTGTAAGTGGTTTACTCAAACACATGTAAGTGGTTTACTCAGACATATGTAAGTGGTTTCCTCAAACATGTGTAAGAGGTTTACTCAAACACTTATAAGTGGTTTACTCCGACATGTGTAAGTGGTTTACTCAAACACTTATAAGTGGTTTACTCAGACATGTGTAAGTGGTTTACTCAAACACGTATAAGTGGTTTACTCAGACATGTGTAAGTGGTTTACTCAAACACGTGCAACTGGTTTACTCGGAGGTCGATATGCATATGGCTGAACAAAATCTGGATTTTGTACCATTGTTTAAGGGTGACAGAATAAAACAAAATCAAAATAACATCTGGAGAGTTGGTAAACAACCATGCAACAGTTTTTATGATGATATTGATGTTATTGTAATATAAAGGCAAATTGTTGAAAAGGGTAAAAAGAATCACATGATTTTACAACTGTAGCAGGTCTTAGTGGCTTCCACGTTTACGCCTTTCGTGCTAGTGATAGACTTGCAGGGATTAAATTTACCAGTTGCTTGTATCGGGCAGTAGTGAAGACATTATTTAAGGTCTATATAAGCATAATTCTTGTTAGGTCCTTCAAGGTTGCGATAACAGCGACTAAACAGTTTCTTTGAAACAGGGTTGACTTCATTTGATATATTCGATACCGTTAATAGGTGACTGTGACTGTGATCTACTAATAAAAAGCAAAAATACGATTGAATGTACCTTACAAATGCCAAGGAGCAACTAAAAAATAAAGCAAGTGGAAAGTCTAAATTGCAAAGATATGAGTATAAAAAGTAACTGTGGCATTTACAGCTGTCTACTTCACCACCGAAACTCGCGTCAAAAAGGTGACGGACAATTTCATGCTAGGCAAAGAAGCCGATGGCGCGGGACGATAAATAAATTCCGTTTCCGAAAACCAGTGTATAACTATTTGTATTACCAAATGCCTTGTTTGCTGCGAGTTGTTAAAACAACTACAGTTTCTAACTGTCTTAATAAATTGAGGTACTGATACCGTTCTGAGTACGAATTAGTTTTCGGAGAGGACATTTTGCAGTTGCAACACAACTGCTGATTCTGATAAAGGCTATGTTTACAAGTGAGTGTCAGTTATAAGTGATTTTATAGGAGTTTTAAGCATTTATGGCCATATGAAGAAGATTACTACAATTTGTGTGTGTATGTGTGTTCAAATACTTGTATTTGTTAAGTGGTCAACGTTAACAAGTGGCCTATAATGGTGGCATATTCTCATATAAATAGCTAATATTAGATTGACTTCTATTGACAGGACTTAAACATTTCTTTGCTGTCAGAAGGGTGCTACTAACAAGAAACAGAGGCTTCACTTTTTGGTCATATATATATATAATAAATGTAAGTATAAATTCTGTTGGGAGAATTCAGATATGGTCATCGTTAACAAGTATCCGGTAACAACAAATCACATTTAATACAGGTTTACCTGCATACACATGATACAATAACAAACAAAAACAATCAACTAGAAAAATAAACCGACCTCATCATTCTGCCTCATATCCCGTAACATCGCAAAAGACTGAGATAAGAGAAGTGCAGCACCCTGTGAAACATTCTTCGTCAGTTGAAATGGGTCACATGACACTTCTGGTGATCGAACACACAGGCAGCCTAACGCCTTTGCCAACGAACCACTACAATAATAAAGAGAAACAATCAGATAAGTTTCTTATTAAAATAAGTATAGGTTTGTAATAAACAAGCAGGAGAGGGTCGAGTGGTAACATTAACAACCTACCGCGTAAGATCTTTATGGGTTAAGCCCTAACCATGTCTCTGGGAGTACTGCGCCCAAGTTCTTTCTCCATTAAAAGTGGTATACTACTGATATTGTGAATGTTTTCGGAGAAAAAATTGAGGGAGAAAAGAAACCAGTAAATATAGGGATTAAAAAAAAATAATAAAAGAACAGCAAAGAAAAGTAACCACCTGCAATGAAGTAGTTTTCAGTCTTGCTTAAGGTGAAAGAAATAAAACAAACAAACAAAACGCGGATAAAAAACAACAGTATTGTACTTGCAGGGGCTTTGTATCATTTAGAACTTCTAATTTTCCGAAAGGCCCTACACTAGGTTAATATCTGACGACGTTTACCGCAATTTAAAATCAATTTATTTTAAGCTGAGAAATGACAATACTTTTCAAGACTTTGTCCTTATCTTCATAATTTGTTGATGTGAGATCAAACCATCTACATATAAATACAAAATTGAAAATATGTGTGCGTGTGCCGGCGAATAAGTGTGTGTGGTCCGAATGAAAAAGCAAAGCAGAAAGCCCAAATTTGGTATCAGCGTATTTTGTAGTCTTGCGCCAAATGGAGGCTATGTTTTTCCCGATAAGACCGCCGGTGCCTTAAAAGGAGGTCATCAACGCCAATGGTCTGAGATAGAGAAGTATAATCAAAACATCAATTTAACCAGGTAAAGTAAAAGGCTTCTAGTTGGGGTCACCATGCACTGCAGTCCTGCATTAACTATTATCTATGATATTAATCTGGATGACCACTGAAGGACGCTGCCAAGACACAAGAAATGGGTCAGATTGACATGTTACCAAAGATACAAACATAGAAATAAAAAAAATTAGGCAGATAGTGTAGAGAGCTAAAATATGGTAACATGGTATTTTGCAACCCTGTGTGAAACAATTACTATTTTACTAGTTAATCATTGTAGCAGCCATTAGGCTGAATAAGAGGTCATGTTGGAACCTCTGCCCATATAAATAATAGTGACCTACAATCCAAAAATGAGATTTTTCAGAAAAAGTTGATCAGTAACTCCTAAAACACAAGGATAGATAACGTCAGACTTTGTTATCAATTTCAAGTATTTGTCAGGAAACAATGATTCAATGTTACTTTGAGCAAATAACCAGACCTCACGTCCCCCAGGGCAGTGCTAGGTATATGATTAGGTGCCTAGACGCCCAGCAACTCCTAGAGAAGTGCAAACAGATATGGAAGAATAATCTCCAGGTTTTGAGCTGGGACAAATTTATGGAACCAAGAAAGCAAAACACAATCGTTAAGTTTGTCGCTAAAAACTCTCAACTGCCATGTGCCAGTTTCTGGAGTACGGAAGTAATTCCACTGTTCAAAAATCTCTTCTCTTTTTTAAAGGGAGCTTTGATATTATTTCTCCACAGTAATAAGAACTTGAAAACGTGGGAGCTGACCACAAAAGAATTATGCCCCATATGCAATGGTAACACAAACCGAAATCACATCTCTAACTACTGTTCGGTTGCTGCCAGGCAACAAAGATAAACATGGAGAAACAACTCGGTGCTGAACAAAGTTGCATACTTTGCTTCATCAATTCTCATTCCTTCTGTGAAAGAGTTGGTATATATCCCTGGTTATACTTCACTTTTCACATGCACTCGGCGACTCTTAGTATCGATGATGTCTTTGGTAACATCACATCAAAGGACATAACAGGACATCTGTGATAACAGTATATATATGTACATAGTGTATATATGATATGACTGTTGATATATCCTGTAAAAAATTCGTATATAATAATAATAATAATAATAATAATAGTAATAAGATTTGAAAGTGTACATCATTGAGCTGAGACTGTGTTTTGAGATGAACCTCATCAAATCATACGAAAATAAAACTATCCGTTACAAAAAGCTCAATGACCATATGAAAGATAAAAGTAAGAATGTTTAACTCATTTTCATTGAGGTTTTTTTCTTGATTTCAATATAAAAGTTATGGACAGTTTCAAAAATTTTTAAACATCTTTAGATCTGGTTATAAAAGAAATCTATCAAAAATAACAGAGACATTTATTATGTGCTCGTATTACAAATATATAACCATCGACTAAAAGATGATGATGATAATGATGATGACGATGATGATTATGATGATGATGATGATGATGGTGATTATTATTATTATTATTNAGTAATAAGATTTGAAAGTGTACATCATTGAGCTGAGACTGTGTTTTGAGATGAACCTCATCAAATCATACGAAAATAAAACTATCCGTTACAAAAAGCTCAATGACCATATGAAAGAGAAAAGTAAGAATGTTTAACTCATTTTCATTGAGGTTTTTTTCTTGATTTTTATATAAAAGTTACAGACAATTTCAAAAATTTTTAAACATTTTTAGATCTTGATTATAAAAGAAATCTAACAAAAATAATAGAGACATTTATTACGTGCTCGTATTACAAATATATAACCATCGACTAAAAGATGATGATGATGATGATTATTATTATTATTATTATTATTATTATTATTATTTTGTTTCATTTCCTTGATCTCGAGTAAAGGTCTAATTCTCTGTTATTTGTCTTGAAAGCGGATAACAAGTTATCAAAGGTTTCTAGACTTCTTTCACCAGTATCTAGACAGACAGGACATTTCTTAGGTTAAGTGATGTACCCAACGGTACATCACGTATCCCCAGAAAAGTCAAAGTTGTTTTTTGTATTATTCCCATTCTGGTGTTCGTTTCCATTTGTTTCAGATATGGATCACATTTCTTAATCATCATTCTAGAGCTCCAGTAAAAACTGGTATTACATAGGTCTTCTTTAAATTCCAGAGTCAGTCTTATATTTTTTAACATTTAATATTTTTCAACTTTTTCTATTTCTTATTTTCACCAAGCTTGAAGTCTCCAGGCACAACAAGATCCATAATCTTTTTGTTACCTTTTGTTACGTATGGATGAGGAAAACTCAAGCTTGCGCGGAAAAAGAACACGGTGGTTTCAATACAACACCTGAACACGAGGTGCGTCTATTATCTTAACTATTACACCAGTCTCATACAACATATTTCATCTATATTTATAGGTATTTACAATTTCTAAATATTAGCTATGACATCATTTCCCCCCAAGTGATTCTGCTTATCTAAGGTGGCCAGATGGCCCCAAAACGTTAAGATTACAACATATCAAACAATTGCTTTGGACTTGGGACATTGACGTTTGTGTATGTGGTAATATGTAGCTATGCAACTACAACACTTTTGTTCCCCTTTGCCCAAAGCACAGCAATACACGTCACCTTTGTTCTTTTGTTAATGATTATAATATCCGATTTTCTTGCCTCTATGATCCGATTACACTGGATCATCATGTCCCATAACATTTTGAATTCATCATTCTCTGAACATGCTTCTGGTTTGCGAGAGTACCAGGTTTCCCGTCTTTCTAGCTCAACACTCTCAGATAGCATCCAGTGTATGTACCTTGCAACGTTATCATGTCTACGCATTTATTCTCTCCATGGCATTTTGTATCACTGGCTCACTATGTGTTTGACAGTTTTCCCTTTTTATGCGGACATCTTACATAGGAGGGAGTCGGCAGTTTTATCAAAATGGTGTTTGATGTAGTTTTGTTTCTTGTATCCAATCATCCCCTTCATTATCTCTAAGAAACTGTTCGTGCATCCTTTTCTCATGCCACTGGATAATCAAGTTATTACTTTGCTCCTTTTTCAAAACCTTTGTCTCTTTGCTTTCTTCATCCTGCAGATATCCGTTAAGTTTGACCATTCTAAGCACTTTTCTGAACTAATTTTTACATATGACAGGCTATTTACTTTGGTTGTAACAGTACATTCTGTTCCCGAAAATCCTCGTCCTTCCTCTTTCCTTTTCACATAATTTCGTGACACGTCACTGTTCAGCTTCAATGCATTATTCATCGTCATAAGCTTTGTAGTCCATCTGTTTATTTCTTTCAGTTCGTTCCAATTTAGAGCATCCGCTCCGTATCTCATCAAAGAAACAGCCCAGGTGTTTATTGCCTTGATCTTGCTTCGGCTGTGCAGTTTAGACTGTATAACTAGCTTTGTTTGTCCAAGGTATTCTTTCCTACATACTTCTTTCATTGTTTTCCCATGCAACTTATCAGATTCAACCACACCTAGATACGTATACCCACCATCTCTAATACTCCGCATTTTTGAATACCGAACTCTATGCTTTTGTCCTTACTTACACCTTCAACAGTTGAAATTAAACTATTGATCTCCTTTCCATTCCACCTTTTCTATACCACAGATTCTATAGAGTTATGAGCAAACGCCCTTAATAAAACTGTCATAAACTAAAAGTAGTAAAAAGTGTTTCAATAAATGAAACAAGCCAGTGGTCCAAAATTGTTGTCACTTAATGGCAAAATACACACAAAAATGTACACACACACAAACAAACACAAACAGAGATACGATGATTTGCTTTTATAAGATGCGCCAGAAGGCAATCATTAACACGCAGGAGCATCTTCATTCACACGCTTTTCTAGCGAAATAAGTAGTATCTTTGTTGTTAAATGAGAAAACGAGTGTTTTTAGCAAAATAGTGAGACAAAGAAAGAGTGTGATCAAGGACGTGTCAACATTTCACGAGGTTTAATTTTCAAAAAATAACAGCTGTACAAACCAAGCCTTCTAAAGCTTCAAACTTTGTCACAGTATGCAGTAACCAAAAAGATTGTACTAAGAAGGGCAGTACTTAGTTAATAGTAAATTTGAAAGAATTACAGTTTAACGACAGCCAATAAAAAATGGAGCGAGGAGAAGAAGCGACTTGTATAGCTCCGTAATTATAAATATTACTTTACTTAATGTCAAAGTCAGTACTCCATCGGTACAAAACGTTTACAAAGATGTCATGTATACTCTTGCAAATGTAACTATTGCAAATATGACATTAACATTAAAGAGGTTTTTAGTGCTGGGGATATCTCGGCAGCTCGGCAATATTGCAGAGAAAAAACGCAAAAAGACTGTATCGTTTACAAGTGAAAGATACAATCAAAAACCGATCTCATTAAAGGAGTGCCGCGGATAGCTCACTTGGTGCGGATATGGCCACGAAAGCCATCAGCAGTGGTCCAAACCCAGCTTTGCGCATGCTTATTTCTCTCTTCTCCATAAATGCTTAATGTATGTGACATACTTAATTAATGTATGCAACATAATTAATGTATGGGACATAATTAATGTATGCAACAAAATTTAAATAGAGATCTATAAAAGACCATACTAAAATCCAGTTCAACCCTGTATGAAAGTAAGGTACAGTTTGCTGGTATCTTTAGAGAATGCAAAAATGACTCATACATCTCGCTACCTCGCTGGCCGCCTTCTCAAAAAGCTAAAAAAGTTTTAAACCAAGAAAAACATGCATCGGCAAATTGTTGTTGATACATGAAAGAAAACCTATAAAAAACTGAGATAAAATTGTAACGTGAGAATTCCTCTGGCGTTTTTCAATGCGACCAAACAAGTATTTAAGTATATGAGAAAGTACGTAAGAAAGCATGTATAGTAACAAGAACCTTCCAGAGGGCATTACGATTGACAGTGTCAAAAGTCTTGGTCAAATCTACAAATACTTGACAAAGAGAGAGACGTAAAGTAAAGTGTGTGGTCGGTCTCTGTTGTCTAAGGCAGTACTGGTGATTCATCAAAAGACACATGAGACCACGAGACCCAGAAACATTTCTTTTGTGTCCCTTACTGATACTACTTTTGAAACTTCCATTTACTCATGTCCATCGTGCCCCCCAAACTGCAAATCTTCTGGTGGACTCAAGCGACTCCTCAGGATTCATGGAGATGTATATCCCACTTTTGCTACCCCGAGGGATCACCTGGAATGCCACGCCTGCCACAAATCGTGCAAGCCACTTGCAGGTCCCAAGAGCAACTTGAGACTACATGGGCGGAAAGAGCAGGTAGAAGAAAGAAATGAAGGAATGGCATTCGTCTGACAAGACGGAGCTATCATCATAGTAATTTGTAGGTACCTTTGTAGTTAAATAATATGTCAATAGTGCCTATGTCAATATGTCAGTAGGTAAATAACAAAGGAAGTAAATGATTAATGAGATGCGTAAGTAAGCAAAATTGGAAAATGGACTGCTGGTGTGATATTGCGGGTTTTAAGTGGAACTGAATACTAAAAAACCTCAGATACAACAAGTTACCTGTCTCTGGTGAGCATAAAGCTTCTTGTTCTCAGATGTACTGTTCCCCTTAACATTTTTGTCAACAGATCTGCAACTGCTATCATATAGCTATAACAACAAAAAATAAAAACATTTAACAGCATATCAACTACATCCTCTCTGTCTCTCTGTCTCTCTCTCTGTGTGTCTCTCTCTGTCTCTGTCTCTGCCCCCCCTCCCATCTCTCTCTCTCTCTCTCTGAATGGTGGCCATATCTACGATATCATTTTTAAAAAAGTCACAGGTATATTAAGTTGCAGACAGATGGTGCCAGTTATTTATCCAATTCATAACATAGCTCTTGCGAAGATAAGATTGATGGAAATGACAAGTAGTTCAAAAAAGCGACAAATATGACTGTATTTAACTGGGTATAATAAACCAATAATACTAAACAAAGATAGTAGATATAGGAATGCCAGAATAAATGAACAAAAAAAATAAATAAATGAATAAATAATGAAGTAACTAGATGCCAGATACAGTCGGCAAAAAGAAAGAACAGATTAAGTGTGACTTGAAAGTAGACGGTGAGCAGATACAGCAGGTGAATAGATTCAACTGGCTTGGAAGTATGTTATGCTTGAATGGTAGAAGCGGCGTTGAATTGAAATTGAAAAGGAGGGTAGCGATTGCAAATGAGACTTTTGAACGCATGTCTGGTATTCTGAAGAGTCCAACTATCTCAATGGACACAAAGTTGAAGGTATTTAACTGCTAAATTTTCCCTCTGTTGATAGATGAATGTGAAAGCTGGACAGTAAACCAAGAAATGAAAAGTCTGATAAATGTTGCTGAGATATGGTTTTTATGAAGAATGTTGAGATTTTCGTGAACTGACCACGTAACCAACGACGAAGATTTGAGACGAGCAGGTTACAGCCTCTAACAAATATCAGGAAAGGACAGCTGCCCTTCCTAGGACATGTGATCAGCAAGGAAGTTCTGGGAGACTTGGCTTTTACGGGTAGCAAATGTGGAAGAAGAGGCAGAGGACGTAGACGGCTAACATTTATGAAAAGCATATCAACTTGGACCGACGAAAGAGAAACGGAGATGCTGGTGATAGCAAAGGACAGGTCTCTGTGGAAAAGCATGAGCGCCGACGTTGTGGAAGGTCATGGCATTTGAGGAGAAGGGAGGAGGAGACACCAGATCAAGGTAAAAGTAGGTTTGTTAAAAATCATTATCAGGAACACAATGAAACGCAAAATAATCAGAAGAGGGAAAAGGTTTTTGATGATACGCAATATGATAGAAGGCACATATAAAGAAAAAAGGTTATAAGAAGTGACTGGGACCTTTCTAGAAGAAGAATGCTAACGACCCTCCTTTAGGCGGTGGAGTATCGAAGAAGCGGAAGAACCGAAGATACTCATCGTTATGGTTTATAAACGACTTCCTAATGATGTGAAGAATTCCCTAAAGGCAATCCCAGAAGAAAATGAAAATATATGAAAAATGTGAATACACCAAACCAGGTTCGGTGTACACACATTTTTATTTATTCATTCTAGGATTTATTCATTTTACCAACTATCTTTATATGACGTCATTGGTCAGTTATAAAAATGTTATTGATGAAAGGACTATTATAAAACATTATAAAAATATCAAAAAAGATAACAGAAACAATGACTTAATATGAGAAAAACGTTAAAATAAATCTTAAGATATTAAACACTCATGAAATGAAAATGCACATTGGCAGAGCCTGTAACCATTACTGGAAGCGCTCCCTGGGAGGTGAATGAGAAACCCCCTTCCTATGCGGCAAGGTCGCTCCAAATAACCAATAAAGAATCGTGGTCTAACAGCAGACCGTACCAGAGGCATCAAATTGGCAGTTCCACCAACAATCAACTTTCCTTGAACCAACCACAAATAGAAAGCTCTTGAGGTTACAGAAATCGGCAGAGATCAAATTTTCTTTACTTCATGTGGAAAAGGGATGCCTTATAAGAGGAGCATGGAGAGGGCTACCAAAAGCCAAGACGACGATTGCCTTCTACATTATTCACTTGTCACCAGGATCCAAATATAATTAGCCACTTTGGGCCTTAGTGAATGGAAATGTAGCCAATAGTGTAGGATGGCAAAGTCTCGTGGCCGACCTATACTCTACTGGAGGCAAAGAGGAATAAATAATAATGATGATAATATGAATAATAATATGATAATAATCATGTTATAATAAAATAATAATAATAATAATAATAAATAATAATAATAATAACAATAAAATAGTAATAATAGTAATAATAATAATAATAATAAAAATAAGGAGAAGAAGAAGAAGAAGGAAAAGACATTAATAAAGATTGTCAAAACATTGAGGATCTGCTTACTCTATTTGGTCGGCACGTAGTCGCTGTGAGATATCAACTTCCAATTTCATGTTTCTCATAAGGACGTCAACAAAAAAATGTACCAGCTCTGGTGACTGAAAACAAGAGATAAAAGAAAGAAAGAAAAACTAAATTGTAATGATTAAATATTCTTTGTAATCGAAATTATTTTTTAAAGTTTAAACATTGAGTCATTTGAAACTTGGATAAAGTACTTGCTACGTTAGGTACTGTTTGTAAAAAAAGCGATTTAGTATCACTGTACAAAGTCAGAAACATAGGTAAGTTCAACTGTTATTCAATCATTATCATCAGAATCATCATCATCATCATCATTATCATCATTACCATCATCGTTAGTTTTATTACTCCTGGCGTTGACTGTCAGTTTTAGCATCAAGTTAGACGACAAATATCAACCTCTTCTAATCCTAGTGGCATGCTAAAATCTGGATACTCCAGTGTCAAGTCTGTAAATCTTTTCACTAATTCTACTGGCGTCTTCGGTCATTCTTGTCACTCCAGCAAAAATGTGCAGCTCTTTGAGTACGACTGCAACTAACCGCCTCAATCTCATTTTAAAAAACATCATTCATTGTCATTCGTTGGACCTACTTTAATTTTTTATGTCACAACAAGACATGCGACAACAAGATCTTCTATTATCTTTAAATTTGCAATATAATCATTAAGAATTAATTTTGTTCTTAAAAATAATTACTTTTTGTAATAAAGTCGGCCAATTTAAACCAGCAGTTACTAAGAGGTTTCAAATTATATAATTATTGCTATTATTATCATTATTTATTATTATTATTTATTATTATTATTAGTGTTATTTATTATTATCATTATTATTATTATTATTATCATTACTATTATTATAATCATTATCTTAGTTTGCACAGGCTGTTCTTAATGCCGCTTTGTTCCTCTTGGGCTAGCCACAACTAGCAGCCAAAGGCCAAGAGGTTTCCTTCTCCTTACATTTCTAAAACTTTTCTAAGAATCCTAGCTGTTCCTAATAAGGCTGTCTTTTGTATTATACCAATGTCTAACTCAATTTTTATCATGTCAGTCCATCTCTTGAAATTTTTGCTTACACACCCCAAAGCTCCAACAACAATTGGTACAACACGAGCATTCTTCAGTGACCAAAGCCTTTTTAATTCAATTTTCAGGTTTTGATATTTTTCAATCTTTTCCTGTTCCTTATCATG
>RDPX01000502.1:281276-293494 GCA_003991215.1 Morbakka virulenta
CTTCAAAAGTTTTCTTGAAGTCATGTAGCCAGTCGGCATGACTGTTATGTACTTGTTCTTGATTTTTTCTCGCCCAAATTCCTGACCAAAATTCTTGGGCCTCAACTGAATCAGGAACTCCACTTTCTGAGTCACCTTTGCTTTATAAATCTCGGTTGAACTGACCGTGATTATTTCTGAAAGTTCTATTCTGTTGGTATTGGCTTATGCGATTACTGTACCGCTTGATTTTTTCCAGTTACGCTTTAATCCTCTGTTTTACGTCCTCCCTCATAACAGTTATTGACTTTTGTTTGATCTTGAATTTTATTAGGAGCCGGTTTTTTTGACCTAGGTTTTAATCTGTTTTCTTCGATGAGGCTATTAATAAGCCCAAGGTCTTTATTAAGTTCTTTTAACTTATTGCCTAGTCTCTTTTTCCACCATGGTTCTTTCCCTTTTTTCTGGTTACCAAGTTGTTTGTTACAATTACAGCACCAGCATAGAAAATATCATTAACTTCTGAGATATTAGAAACTTTAGTTTTTGATAGTAAAGAGTGGAACTTGTTGAGTGCAGTGGTGATGTGGCCTTTTGGATTCCTCTCAAAGGTGGTAGCCGTTTCTTGGTATTGTTCAGGACTATCCTAATTTTTTGGAGCATTTATTCTTCTTCCTCACTGAGCGTACAACCAGGTATTTTCTTTGGAACCTCAGCATTATGATCTACCTCATTCGATGTTCCTTCTAATTTCCTCTAATTCTACTTCTGACAGCCAATTCTATTTTATGATAGTGGGTTTTTGGTCTATCAACCTCTTTCAGTAACATCAAATGTACCTTTACTCTTCCAGATCTCGTGCATTCTCTTTCTATATCCTCTCCGTTTGGGACTGCTCAGATAGAAGCATTCAATAACTTTTATTTTCTTCTTCTGACCATTTCTTACGGATCCTTCGTGAAGCAGTATCAGGATGACGACCAGGTCCCCGCTGCTGTGCCAGGGAACACCTGCCGGGTGAGGAGCTTTCACAATAAGATCAAGCCCCGTTAACGCTGTTATTTCCATGACGTGAATAATTCATTTCACTCATTAAGAGGGTAGTGGTGATGAGGTGCCACAGCCACCAGTATTTTTATTGAGACACCATCTCCAGGGAAGCAGCTAACCAAAGCTGAAGATTCAACCCTAACCATGAAACACATTTACATTTCGCCAGACGTCAACCTGGAATTTACAACTGCGGTTGGTTTGCGGTTGTTTTTTTGTTCTGAGTTTTCCTTCTCATAGGACCATTGGCAACCAAGGCTTGTGACCTCATCCTTGCCAGAAAAAGGAAAGGGACAGACGTAACTGTGCCGGACGTCAATCCGATATTTCAAGATCTCGGAGTAGGCTAACGGATGCTACACCTTCCCAAGGGTGACCTGGAGGTTGTTGTGACAAAGGGTAACCTCATTCGTCCACGTCGAAACTCCACAACCGGACGAAGTTTATCGTCATACCCAGGACAAATTTTAAAATTTATTTATTAATTCATTTATTATTATTATGATGATTATTATTATTACTATTATTCTTTAGTTTGAGATGTAATAGTCCATTTCACACGGCACTTTTATAAGATATGTTAAATTGTTACCAAGGTCATGTGATTATTTTGTAGACAGTATTTAGTAGCCACACCTCTAAACCCTCCTTTACACAAAAAAACACGAGGCTAACTAATTCTTTTTTTTTTTCAAGGCAAAAGAAGAGAAGAACGAACTAAGATTTCAACTGGATAATGCAGAGAAACGTGGGAGCTCACTTGCTGTCAAGGTAAATAACAATTTGTGATTATTGCAGATCATTAGTAGTGTTATTTCTTTTCCTTTGGGTACTGCGTTGCCAAATTCTGATCAGTCACAGTTAAAGGGTTTTTTTAAAACTTATAATGTCAAAGTGGATTTAAAAGACCTTGTCGATGTGGTATATGAAAGCACAGATACATCTTGCTCTTTGCTGTTATATTTTTCATTCATGTTTTTTGTCGAGTGTATTAAGTGTGGTAACTGAGACCCCATCTTAAAGCATATTAGTTTCGTACTGGAAAACAAGTCTGAGGGTTTTTTTATTACAACTCGAAGTGATAATGACTGGATCAGAATAACCAAAATTGCCGGGACGATGTTTCCACAACAGTAATCATTGCTATTTGATAGGTATCGATTTGAATTGCCTAGTTTGTTCAGGGCTCTTCTTTTAGGTTTTTGAATAAAAGGCAGTTGCTATGATTAACTTCTTGATCCATTTTTTCTTCCGTTTTGTATTTTATTTGTTCCTTTTTTAATTTTCGTACTACAAGCTCTATGAAATCAGGTAGTGTTTATCACCAAAGGGTTGCGTGGGTAAGGGTTTAAAGAGCGTTATGCTGGTATTAGCGCTTGAAATCCAGGAAACAACTTTCACCTTTAAAAAGTATTTGCAAGATTTTATTACAGGTGACATTTAAATCGTTATACAGTTTTAAGAACTGATCTGTATTTCTAGGCCCATGTAACGTAAAAATGTCTTGCAATTTCTTGCATTTTAGGTATTTTTCTTGTCAATTGAACTTACCTTTGATAGACGAAATATAGTCTTTACTTTCAATTGTTTTTATCAGGTAGAAACTTTGGAGGTTGAATGCGACATCACCCGAAAACAGTTGGATGCTATGCGGAGTATGTTAAGTACATGAATCACTTTTATTTGCCTCTTGAGAATGTCATAATTTGAAAAGTTAAATCAGCATTTCGTAAATTGTAAACAAAAATGATATCATATGCCTAAGAACATTTACCTCATATTCCCCACAATTTATGGAGTAAATATTTGTAATGAGATAAAGAGAAAACTTGAGTGGTAGGGAGAGGTATACTGAAATGGATTTGAACTGAGGTTTTGAATTTCCAAAGCCAGTGGTTTTAAAAATAAAACACTTTGGGTTATTTTCTCGAAGAGTTTCCTCTGTTGTTCTGCCCAACCCCCAAAAGGCACCACTTGATACAGCCTTTTTTGGTTGGATGGGACAGTTTAAAACGAATTTCATATGAATCTGTCGCCGATTGCTCAGTTGGTAGAGAGATCACTGTTATTATCGTTTTGTATCCAATTCGTTGAAGCATGTATTCTCCTCACATTTTACCTCATTATTGACTGTGTACCGTTTGTAACAACATCTTTATGTCACATTGTCAATTATATCGAAGAACAGGATTTTTAAAAATGTATAGAGAAGTCTTAAAGTTGTATTGAGCGGGCTTCTAATCACCGCCTGTAATTATTAATGGACTCTTTATTGAGAAGGCTTTCAGATGCATCAGCATTTATGCTGTAAAATATGAACTGCTTTGAATCTTCATGTGGGTTAAAGGATGCCACAGACAAGGTTCCCCACAGCGCTTCTCAGTATCACTCAAAGTATACTACATCATTCTAACAACAGTTAAGTGTATCTAAGAAACAGTCATTAATCCTTTAAAACATTTGGAAAATAATTGAAGTCGTTTAGAAGCTTGTAGCTTTGTTTTGGTGCTTCTGAATTCCAGTGCTGATGCGTGTTTAATGGTATTATTGCACCCAATTTCGGCACTGCAATTAACTGGATCTTGTCTTCTAGTAGAGCTGTGGGAACGTAGGTTATGACCTTTGTTTATACATTGCTGTACAGATCTTGCATCACTATTTCTCCACATTCTTTAATATATATATATATATATATATATATATATATATATATATTAGAGGAATGTACGTGTATGTGACTGAAACACGTGCTGAATATCTTTTTGACTACGAGACTCCGTTGCTTAGAGGGACATTTAGATCAGACTTTGGTTATAAAGCGCTTAGCCGAGGCTGCTTCCTTCCGTCACAATGAGAAAAGTATGTAAACCTGTCGTAACTCAATTACACATACCGTACTATCCCAATACTCCTGCATATAAAACCTTGAACAAATGTCATTGGTCATCTTTCTTTAGAGCAAAGTATCAACCCAAACGCTGAATTCTCATCCCAATTCATCCTTATTTGTAAACACCCGCCACACTCAAAGCCATTTATTTGCGTATAAATTACCATACGTAATTTAGGACGAATTGATATCAACCCTTGGAGAAACAAGTGGCTTCTTACTCTGTATTTCATACCTATTGGTTCACTGTGATTATATACAGAAACAATTGAGTGTGACTTTTGTGCATGTGTACTTGTATCAAAACATTATCAAGTTTCATTTGATGCTTTGCAGTAGTTATAAGAAATACATGAAGTTTCTTTTCTTTTAGTGAAACTCGAAAAGCAGCAAGTGATAAATACTCAACAAGGCGTCGATGTAACAGAGGAGCTGGAATGCAGAGATCCAGGTGAAGTGTACAATGCCCTAGTTCTCCTCTTTCATTGAAAAGTAGTTTGTTTATTGACAGTCATTTTATTTGATGTTGTGAGAGCATATACAAGGCAGAGCCATTTTCACATTTCACCCCTGACAGTTATTTTCTTACTTGTATTCTGATAGCTCTAGCTATACTGCGAAGTTGATTGGTCACCTTAGTCTTTATTCCGAGGGAAGAACGTTAATTGCATCGATTTCCAGAAGGACATAGCACTTGAACAAGGAATAGCCTCTTACACGCTTGCAGTCTTTTGAGCACTGATGCTTTGGTAATTGGCATTGGCTTTGTTTGGCACCCATAACTAACATTAATGTTTGTAATATTTGTTTTATCCTGATTATCTTGAGTGATAGGTACCCAATTTTATCACTGTCCGGCGGGTTTAGATAAGCGTTGGTTTTGTTTTTTGTTTTTTCTTTTCTTTTCTTTTTGTTTTTGTTTGTTTTGTTTTTTTGGTTTGTTTCGTTTGGGTCCCCTTATTAGACAAAGAAAGCTTCATATGTATTTTATATAGACAACGAGTGAAGTCTGACACACAAAAGTGGTGACTTAAGACTCCCATTGTTTGTGGGATCACAACCCTGGTTTGCCAATGCCTGCGTCCACGTCTCTTCTGTACAGGCTAACCAGTAATCAAAGTTCCTTTCAAAATCAAAATGCACAATTTTTCTAAATGGAATAGTTGTTTGTGGGCAATATAATTTTATACAATAAGTGTGAATCGTGAAAAGAGACTATCAGAAACACAAGTTAATTAGGTTTATCAGCTTTCTACAAATGGAGTAGTTGTAACTATCAAATAGGTACAAGATTGGAAATAGAAAGAACAGCACAGGGTTCTGTCGATCTTGAGGAGAAAACAATTGGTATCTCATTTATCAGAAGGATGGAATTGGGTTGGTTTGATCGAACTGATGGACGCAAAGAGGCACGGTTTGAAGAAACCAGCTTATGACTATGAATGGATGAATAATTGTATGGATTCATTCCTTATTGAGTATAAACATAGATAACTTTTTCTTATAAAAAATATGAAGCACTTCCTTGGTTAGAATTAACAACGATTGACAAATTTGTATAATCATCTATGTAAGTATCTATATATGTGTATATATATATATATATATATATATATTTGTGTGTGTGTTTGTGTGTGTGTTTGTGTGTGTGTGTGTGTTTGCGTGTGTGTGTGTTTGTGTGTGTGTTTGTGTTTGTGTGTGTGTGTGTTGTTTTGTGTGTGTGTGCGAGTGAATGGAATCATATATGAATGTATGTATATAGACGTGTAGGTATATTCGTGTTGCATGTGGTGTGATCTATATTGAACCTCTAACACTATATTACTATTTCTTTGACAATGCGTGTCCATTTGTTTAATACCTTTTTACGGTAAACAGATGTTTTTTTGTTACAGCAGAAGATGGTCTTTGTGTTGAAAATTCAGCAGATAATGAAGCGGCAGTCATTCCCAATGGACCTGTTCATACGATATCAGAGGTAAACGTGGAAACTACAGATTCGGATTCCAATTCACAAGGTGTGAAAACCATTTAGTTGATTATAGTTGATAAGCATACAATTATAGTTGATAAGAGTTTTATACTAACCACTTAGTTATGTTTGGTGTACTTCCTTGAATTTTAGATTTTTTTGCCATTGAAGGACTTTGTTTTTTTCTCATTGTTTAACGTAGTTTTAAATGTGTTGTGGCAGAATACTGGAGGATCTTGACAAGAAGCCTACAAGGACATTATAACGTCATTATGTGTCTGGAGCTAGGAATAGGAGAAGGGATAGAGGTGAAGACAAGAGGCAAGAATTGACCTTAGACTTGAAAACATTGAAAACACGCTGTGAGAAACGAGTAACACGAGATTCAAGAAACTGAGCTAATACCATCTAGGCAAGCACGTTAGAACACTTCCCATGATAATACCTAAAGAAATAACAAAGACAGGCCACATTTCGTTGACGAGACCGAGACGACACGATTTGAAGTATGAGGTATTCAAAGACTTGGAAGGTGAAGCCAATAAAGTTTTTGTCATTCCAATTATAGTCGTAGCGTTCAGCTCAGTGACCAAAAGATTCAAAGGCTACCTAGAGAAACTTTAGAGTGAGGTTCATATAGAAGTAATGCAAAAAACCTGCATTCAGGGAACAGCAAGAATACTGAGGGAACTTTTGGACACAAAGTAAAAGAATAGGAGATAACAACAAGAAGAGATTAGTTGAATAATATAACCCTACCCGCTAAAGCTACAGGAATTAGTCTGTTGGTAGAACGTAGCCAGGAATTTACAATGATAATGTGAATTAGTAGTAATAATAATAGTAGTAATAATAAAAATCTTTAGCATACAGACATTATCGAGGGTCTTTATTGAAAACCCGTCATACCAACAAATACAGAAATATCATTGATGTTGGCAATGCAGCCCTAAAGCAATTTTGTAACGAAATGGACCCAAATTTAACTGAACTGAATGACTTAATATATGCTATAGGAAAAGTACTCCAGAAAAAGTGTGGTGTTAAAACGAAAACAAAAACTAAACGAAAGAAAAATAATGTACGTAAAGCAAGTAAACCTAAATGGCAAGTACAAATTGATAAAGAAATTGAAAAAAAAGGAAAAAAAGTTAGAAAAGAAATCTCAGAAAAGAACAAGTACGAGAATTCTGGAAAAATATTTGGGGGAAAGAGAGAGGGGATAATGAAAACTCTGAATGGTTGAATAATTTCGAAAACAGTACAAATGATATCCCCGAACAGAAATGGGAAGACATACAAGTTGACAAAGTACGGAGAGCTGTCAAGAAGGCTCACAAGTGGAAATCGCCAGTAATTGATCAAATTCCAAACTTCTGGCTTGACACCCTGCACTCAGCACATGAGAAACACACTAAACACTAAACACTAAACACACTGAACTTCAATAAACTAATGACAGACCCAACAACAACACCCAAATGGTTTTGCCTTAGTGCCACGTATCTGTTCGCGGAAATAACGAAACAGCAAACGCAAAAAATTACCGCCCGATAGCCTGCCTGTCGACCTCTGGCAGACTCTTGGCCTCAATACTCACTGAAAAAACTTGTTCACACATGGAAGATCACAGTATATTCCCGATTGAACAGAAAGGTTGTCGTAAAGGATCGTATGGTTGCAATTGCTGATTAATAAAATGATACTAGAAAATGCCAAATCCAAACAAAAACACCAGAGTACTGCCTGGATAGATTACAAAAAGGCTTTTGATAGTGTTCTTCATTCCTGGATTCTACGTTGTCTAGAAACTTTCGCCTGTGCCGACGCTATGGGAAACTAACCTTACCCTCTCCCACTCTAACGAAATTTTGACTGCTAATGGAATGCGCATAAAGTGTGGAATTTTTCAGGGTGACTCTCTCTGCTCCCTTCTTCAATTCTGCATGACATTTATACCTCTGTCTCAACTTTTGAACGATACAGGGTATGGATACAAGATCGGTAATAAGAAGATAAATCATCTGTTTTACTGAACTGGAAAGACTGTTGAAAGCAGTAAGGGCTTTTAGCGATGATACTAATATGGAATTAGGTTTGGATAAAGCTATCTTTAAGCGTGGAGAGGTGGAAAGTACAGGCAACGTTGTGTTAGATGATGAGTCAGTAATCAAGAAATTAGAACAGGAGGAAACATAGTATTTAGGCGTTAATGAAGGAGATAGCATACAGCATTCCAAGATGAAAGAAAAAATCAGAAAAGAATGTCTACGTAGGGTGAGATTAATAATGAAAACTGAACTTAATTCTCAAAACAAAATTACTGCTATGAACTCTCCTGCAATACCCGTAGTAACAGTTTTAACATCATTAATTGGAATGTTAGCGAATTGAGAAATCTCGACACAAAAAATAAAAAGCAATTCACCTGCCACAGAATGCATCACCCTAAATCCGATATCATGATGATGATGATGATCATCATCATTATCATCATCATCATCATCATCATCATCATCGTCATCATTATCATCATCATCATATTCGGATTTACGTCCGTTTTACATGCTGGCATGTGTTGGACGGTTCAATAAAATGGCCTTCCAGGCCAGGCAGTCCGTTACCATTTCACAAATATTACACAGAAACCCATTGGTTGGGTTCGAATAAACGGCCAGTCAGGAATCGTGTCAAGGCTTTAGTAATAGTTCTATACATAGAGTGGACCAAGCCCAAGGTTGACTGCAATATAGAATATGATATCAAATAATAACTTTGCAATAACTTTAAAAGTTCTGTTGACAGTTTTAAATAAGCTCGTGTGGACCATATTAGGATTGACATTAAAGGAAATATCCCTTATTCTTTTCGTACTGCTGATTTGGATTTTGTAAGGAGTTTATAATTTGTGTCAGTATGCATAACTTAGTTTCTGTTTTTATTGAACTTTAATAATAGCCCTGTTACTTTGCCTTTAGATTACTTCTATTATTTTAGCTACCTCGTGTATTCTATACCCTAATTATCTGTTGGATCTTTTCGGTTGCCTATTACATCGATTACCTTACTGATCTGTTGCATCTACTCACTCATTTCGGTCAGTTGGAATACCGAATTTATTAGCTGCGTACATTGCCATCATTACCTATTACTTAATACATTGATTACTGCATCTGCTTTCTATCTCTTATCTATTGCTTTTATCATAGCATCAGTATTTTTCATTCATATTCTTACTTCGTTGCATCCGCTCCTTTTTTCAGTTGGGTATAGTGCCTCACAGTTCTATTGAACCTATCACCTTACTTATCTTTTGTAGATGTATTCTCATCTTTTTTTGTATACCTTATTAATCTACTTCATCAATTATCTTGATTAGCATCTGCTTGCTCTGTACCAGTTGATTGTGTTTATATGTTACCCCCTCCATTATATTAAATGAAATATTTCTATTCTAAAGATGCGGTACCTGTTATAGAGGATTTAGCAGACAGCAAAGCAGAGGAGCAAAATCAAGACATTGACCCTTTTGAAAAACCTTCTCCTACTAACAGTAAGTTGATCCATAGAAATTATTGCTCTGTAGAATCTGTTGTATCATTTGTGTTTAAGCAAATCTGAATGATTTTATTTGTAATCATACTTGGTAAGATAAGTAAAACCTTTTTTTGTATTTAACCATTTACCTGTACTTTACATGTACTGATAGCAAATGTTCTAAAAGGTTTAAAGCATCATGTCCAAACACATTACCCATTCACAGTTACCTTGAGATGTTCCAGTAAGATTCGCATTTATACGTTTCATCATTACATTTGATCATAGAAATACCTCCTATTATCCTTATACTCATATTCTTTGTTTTATCCTTCTTAGCCAGTTTATCATGCCGAAACTTCGCCCAATTCATCCCATTTGTTTTTTGATGATAGTTTTAGTCAAGGTGGGCTTCCGCCAGATTTCCAAGAGTAACAAAGGCAGTTTTTTTGTGTACTAAATTAATTCCTTTCCTAGTAGATGTTCGATTAAGTCATCTCAAATAAAGAAGGGTTGGAAGCAATGGATATTTTGTTCTCTAACCAAACTGAGAGTAGAAGAAATGGGAATATACAATTGTGAAGATATCATTGTTTATATTAGTATACAATTATAAAGTTGTCATTTTATGTCCCTATCTGATGCGTCCAGTATCTAAGCCTGGAAAATATAAAAGATGCAATATAGATATGAATTGCCTTTCTCTTTTGCCCTAGTGGTTGTAAGTAGCTGCTAATGATCATGCAAAATTCGGACAATGCCGATTTGTTAGCTAGGTCTCACCCCTCATACTTTAGAGATGATTGTTTCTTTACTAGCTAGACATAAACCGAAATGACACATCTAATTAACCTTAAGTATAGTCGTCATGATTTTTCCAGCTGACTTCCCCCCCCCCTCCTCCCCGCTCCCTTTCCCCTCCGTTTTTTTATGACGTAGAGTGGCGTTATTCCTTTCATTGCCACTGATTCTGGTTCGTAATGATGAGTCCATGTTCCACGGGCAACTAGCAATCCAAACATAGTTTTGTTTCTTTGACTTTTCTTAAATTGTTTAGTGCAGACGTTCCTTCTGCCAGGCCTGGGGTTGGCAGTCAGCTTTCTTTGTACCCAATGGGGATAAACTTTTGAAAGCCTCGTAGCCCTTAAGCTCCATCCCTGCCCTGGGGACTCTCCCCAGCCAATGTTTGACAAACAGTTCAAAACAGGCTTAACCACAATACAGTTGAACCTCGATTATCCGAACAAGAGAGTCGGGAAGCAATTTGTTCGGATAATTGATTATCCTTAAACAAACGAGACCTTACTCGATATACATGTACATATATTTATGTTAAAGCACACGTTGACGTAAATATTTACTTGGACGGGAAGATCTTGTTCGGATAATACGAAATTCGGATAAATCGAAATTCGGATAATCGGTGTTTGTATAACCGGTGTTCGCATAATCGAGTTTTAACTGTAAAGATGTAAACATTGAATGAACTGGGACGCATACCTTCCGGTGACTTGAAAAAAGTACCATTTCATATTTGATACGCTTTATCGACGGATAAAAAAACCCGAGAAACACAAGGTGATTATTCTTGAGATGATTCGTTTAAAATTTTAAGTCATTTTGTTAAAACAACGACAAATTATTTGTCATCAGAAAGAACTTCATTGCATTGTAGTTCTTACATTCAGAAAAATGAGTCTTTGATGCAAGTTGAATTTCAAATTTATCTACTTCTTATAGACAGATATTCTCAAATATATATTGTATTGTCAATGAAACCACAAATTGAGCTACTCAGAAATTCCGACAGCGTTCGTAAGTTTTGAAAAGGATTTCATCAAATTTTCGGTGTCACGTATTGGCTATAACATTTATATTCGACGTGTTTGGAATTTAAAAAAATAAGAAGGAAGACTTAATTTCAATATCATTGTACATTGACAGAACGGAACTGAAATGCGATATTGATTTACTGAATAAATTTTGTTTAGTCAAAAATAAGGAAGAACGTTCCAAGTTAGATAAAGGTAAAAGTTTTCCATTGCGCCAGTGTTCGCTACAATCCCGGTTACGCAAAAGTGTGATCTTTTCTAGATTTACATCGAAAACTTGGCTTTGTTAGGTAGCTAGTGGGACTTTTAAGGCACGTAGCTTTATCTTCCTGTGAGTCAGTATTTAAAAACGTCTTGCCTTATTCTTTCCAGGCGATGTTGCAGTTCTCGAGAAAGATATCCAAGAAAAATGTGCACTTATAGATGTCTTAGAAGGTTGGCTTATTTTTATTTTTATTTTTGTTCTTGTGCTTTGATAACCCCATATGGAGTTAAATGCTTTGCTCTAAAGGAACGCTATGATATGGTGTTATTATATGGCTTTGCAAGAATAAGGAACACTTGTAATGATATGATATAATATGATATGCCTTGACATATAATTTTCATTGTACAACGTTTCAAGATGTACTTTTTTTATCGTCAGGCAATTTAACGAATAGAAAGTAGTGTTCAAATGCAAATTTTTGAGAATCTAATTATGACCCAGATTAAGACTTGCTACAGTCATTAAAATTAGCGAAATTATTATTAAAAATTAAGCAGACCACAGAGAGATGATATAAAATGCTGTTTTTAAATGTTTTTATAAATAATAGCTTAGGTAATTCCTGTGATTTTTCGTGTACTACTCTCTTACTTATTTAGAGAGAGAGAGAGAGAGAGAGAGAGAGAGAGAGAGAGAGAGAGAGAGAGAGAGAGAGAGAGAGAGAGAGAGAGAGAGAGAGAGAGAGAGAGA
>RDPX01000502.1:322980-340043 GCA_003991215.1 Morbakka virulenta
TTTCTTTAGGTTTTCTTTGATACAGTCTTGGTACCCTCTTCTAGGTTTGTGCTGTGGTCGCTTTCTAGTCTGGAATTGCCCATAAAACAGCAACATACATACTTGCATACATACATACATTACATCCATATCCATGCATCCATGCAGCCATCCATCCAGCCATCCATCCAGCCATCCATCCAGCCATCCATCCATCTACCCATCATCCATCCAGAACTCTCTCTTCTCTGTCTCCCTTTCTCTCTCCCACTTCCTCTCTCTGCCTCTTTCTCTGTCTCCCTCCCTCCCTCTCTCTCCCTCCCTCTCTCTCCCTTTCTCTCGCTCTCTCTCCCTTTCTCTCGCTCTATCTCCCTCTCTCTCGCTCTATCTCCCTCTCTCTCGCTCTCTCTCGCTCTCTCTCGCTCTCTCTCACTCTCTCTCCCACTTTCTCCCTCTTTCCTGCTCTTTCCTCCTCTTTCTTCTCTTCCACCCTCCCTCTCTCTCCCTCTAATCTGTGCCCCGTTCATTTTTCTCTGCACCTCAATTAATTTCCTACGTCCTCTATCATTTAAGTTAGCACTACTTGAGCCTGTAGCATTTTTCTGCATTTTAAACGAAAATCTTTTGCTGTCATGGTACCCCTTCTGTTTTCATATTCAGACGAACTGTTGGAAGAACAAAGGCTCACAAGAACTTATCAAGAGGTGGTGGCTAGCTTAGAAAGTAAGTACATTTTTCGTAGGTGCTTGTAATACTTCAATTGTTTTGTTACTCGACTTGCTGATAAAGGACATGTTAAATTTTCCATGTCGTCCCATAAAACGTGCATTACGATGGATAGTTTTTAATTGAAGCGTTCAATAATTTCCACCAGGTTACTTGGAAACGTCTTTGCCCTATAACTATATATAACTATAGAGTTGTCGTTATCGAAACTTGATTGTAGTGGTATAAAAGAACTAAAATAAATTAAAACGTTTTAAAAAATTAACATTGGTAAAATTCGTAACTTATTCGAGATGTTTGTGTTTCAATAAATACTTATGTAATATAACATGAGGGAGAGAGAGTTTTGTTGTTGTGGGTTTATCTTTTAAATTCATCAAGATATTTTGGTTAGTGGTTATGTTTGGATTTGGTTTCTGGCGTTATTAGCCACCCGTAAATATCTAGTTGTTTTTTTTAAAGTGCAGCTTATCATGTGATCGGACATTACTTCTGATTCAGATTTCAGCTCAACACATTACGTATTAAAAAAGAAATATAGTTTTCAGGTAGCCCTCCACAGCTGTGATCTTGTCAGCAGCGGCTTCGACGCTTGTAGAGTATGAAGCAGTGAGCTACCTCGCAAAATTGTTTGTTACTGGATAACAGGCATGCTCTTACGCCCCTCCTATTCCATAAACATATCAGAGTAAATAGAAGACATACGAATAGCTGTATCTTTATCTAACCGTGGGCATCATATACTCACATTTCAATCTCACTTCTACGGACTGTGGCTGGTTAAACTGCGTATATGTCAGTGTTTTATGTACTGGTGTTCAGTTAGAATTTTAAAGATTTAATTCACTATGCAAGACAACAGATTGTGACAACCATAATATGGTGTTAGAAAAGAATCTCCCAAGCAAAATTCAATTAAATCTGTCAGTTTTACGCGATACATTGAATATTGAAGCACGGCTGGGCTTCGTACATCTTGGCAGTACGTCGAGTGAAGTATGTGTTGGTTATGCAAAGGATACGTTGTTTTGACGTCATATAAACAATAGATATTTCATGAGATACTCTTACGCTCTTGACCCCGTCTTCCCCCTCCCATTCTCTTTCATTGTAGTGACATTATTATTATTATTATTTGACTTTCAGGTGAGCTTGCAGAAACAAAAAAACAATTGGAACTTGAAAGGCTAGATAACGAATATGAACAGAAGTCCTTAGAAAAAGCACGCAATGTTGCGATTGAAATGCAGAAAAAAGCAGCTGAAAATTCTGAACTTGCTGGAAGAGAAAAAGGTAAGAATGCAAAACTTTAGTGTTTAGGAATGGAAACACAATTATCCACATTCATATTCGTGTTGGTGACCATACGCTTCTCCTTCGCTTTTGTGCTCCATCACTGGTGTTTACTTTGTTGTAGAGTGTGAGAACAAAATATTTTTATTTTATTATATAGTTTTTGTCATTCCTATTGCCTGTGCAAATGGTGGATCGGAGCGATAATTCAGGTCATCATCACTTGCAGTAATTTGCTGGGTTTCAATGCCACCTGTAATTGCCGAATATTGGCGCATTTAAGAGTAATTTGTTATTGCCCATTGCAATTGGTAGATTTTAATGCCACCAAGAATTGCACAATGACTATGCCCCCTCCTTCAGTCAAATTGTAATGCAGTCTGCGATGTCTGTATGTCACTGCAATAGTCGTATTTTAATGCCATTTTTACATTCAGCCAGTTATAGCTGAATGTAAAAATCATGGCTGTGACTTCCTTTAAATGTGTTCTTCAATGGCAAAATCGTTACACTGTTTGTGATAGTCAAATTGAACTCCTCCTTTAAAGACTAGATTTTGAAGCCTTCTGCAACTGCAGAATTACCTTTTGCAATGGCAGAATTAATGCATCCATTCATAGATGAATTTTAGTACCCTCAAAAATCATCCTCTAAAGTCATCATCCTCTAAATCATCCTCATCCTCTAAATCATCTGTAATGGTAGGCGTTCAATGTCGTTTGCAATGGCAGAATTTAATGCCATCTACAACGGCCATATTTTAATGGCATTTCAGTGCCTGAATAAACCACCTTTTTAAATGACAGGATTATATATGTCTTTGCGGTGAGTGTATTTTATTCCGAAATTGAATGTGCAATAAGAACTTGTTGGGGTTTTTTTTCAGCCTTCGTAGCCCAACCAATAAGAATATTTTGGTTTTCAATATGACTATATATTGTCTCCCTAAAAGAACATGCCAAATTTTGCTCTTCATTACTTTTGTCTCGAGGTTTAATTAGGGTTAACGGAGGCTTAGCCAAAGGATGCTTTATTAACCGACGTTTGGACGTAACAGGTTTCGTTAGTAAATTATCAAGGCCTATTCGACTGCCTGCTAGAATCACAACTTGCAGGAATATGATGAATTAGATTCTGAATGTTTTCTGGGGGATACTCCTGCCAGGACATTTGAATACTAAGCACCGTTATATAGCATTGTAAGATGAGGGAAAGTCTTCGTTTACCAGTGGTTCCCATTTTATTACGTTAATCCAAGTTACAAATATATGGCAGCATACATTTTGCTCTCATTTACATAATAAATCTTGCCCTTCATTCCCATTGCAATCGAGGTAGCTATAGCTAGTATTTTGCTGCACAACAGACAGTAAAGAAACACATTTCACTACTGACATGTGTGTGAGCCGTAAGCGTCAAAATTGTCGAATCTAAAGTATAATGGCTCCGTAAGTTTGGCTTTTAGTTTTAAGTAATATTTTTTTCCCTGCTTTTGTCAATCGTTTTTTTAAATATCAGTTAAGAAACATTTTTGGTGGCGGACGTATTTGCTAATCTTAAATTTATTGCATTTTATTTCCTTTCTCTTTTTTTTCAGTTCAACTTTCAGCTTCAAAAGACGAAAATGAAACACTTCGATTAAAAGTACAGCTCCTAGAGGCTGAGATAAAGAAGTATGTATTATATATATTATGAGTTGCCAGTTATTTTACCATTTGTTACACCATATGGTAAACGGTTTATTTCATACACATTTGAAACCTAAATCAAAAAGAAATTGCTGTGCTTGTAGCCAGAGTACATTGACACCCTTCATGGTTGTTATTTAATTTACCTCGGCATTGCTGATTTGTAGGTAGTTCAGATTCAAGAGAGAAAATTTCAGCCATTAAACCTCCCTTGCAATACTACCCCCTCGACATTCACCTCTGTCCTTACCACTTTTTACCAAGTTCTTACACACTGCCGCACCATGTGTTACACAAGTCCTCCATTTTGCCTCACTGTATATACCACTTAGTACCATTCCACGTATGCTTTTGTGCTTCCGAGGGATTTTCCGCCCAGAGCTTTTACGCCCAGCTTTGTATCATTATCCCTTTACGAATGCATTGAAAATTTCGAGATAAATCAATTCAGAATAATTGGCCGAGCAATATCTACCTTTAATTAAAGGACATAAAAGGCATTTCATATTACGTTTTTACCACCTTTCCTTTGCAAACAAAAAGGAGTTATTTTTAGTTTACAACAGTTTTAGACAACCAGTCACCAAAGTGACAGACTTTCCACGGCTGATCATACAAAAAAGTAACGGGCTTTGCTCATCATATTACAAAAACTTGGTGGGCAATCTTGATCATCTCATTGTTTTCAGTACTGAATAAGAAACATGTTTGCCTTCAGGCGCCTTTGGTCAAGCTGATTGTCAGAGAAATAGCTATCGACCAAAATGAACGTTATTTAATAGCGAATTTTAAATACTGATTTACAGTCTGTATATCAGCTCAATATTACCACAGCTACAGTGTTTTATTTAATTCATTCCATATTTAAATTGACTTTTTTGCTTCTTAAGCTGATGTGCTCTTCCAGTTGTTGAAGTTTTCAAGTTTTTTTAGTAACTTTTTCTACTAATGTTATTGCTACTACCACAACGATGAGAACCCAACTATTGAATTTAGACCTACTTCCATTGAATCTAGCTGATTTAGTTGGTCTAGAAGTAATACTTTATAGTTAGTTTGTTGAGTTTGGTTTTTTAGTTAATTTAGTAACCTAAATGAGTTAGTTAAGTTAGTTACTTAGTTAGCTACTTAGTAAGTTAGTTTGTTAGTTAGTTTGTTTGTTTCTTTGTTTGTTTGTTAGTTAGTTTGTTTGTTTGTTTGTTAGTGAGTTAGTTTGTTTGTTAGTTAGTTTGTTTGTTAGTGAGTTTGTTTGTTTCTTTGTTTGTTTGTTAGTTAGTTTATTAGTTAAGTTAGTTAGTTAGTAGGTTAGTTTGTTCGTAAGTTAGTTTGTTAGTTTGTTTGTTTGTTTGTTAGCTTGTTAGTTAGTTAGTTTGTTTGTTTGTTAGTGAGTTAGTTTGTTTGTTAGTTAGTTTGTTTGTTAGTGAGTTAGTTTGTTTGTTTGTTTGTTTGTTAGTTAGCGAGTTAGTTAGTTAGTTTGTTTGTTTGTTTGTTAGTGAGTTAGTTTGTTTGTTAGTTTGTTTGTTAGTGAGTTAGTTTGTTTGTTTGTTTGTTAGTTAGTGAGTTAGTTAGTTTGTTTGTTAGTTTGTTAGTTTGTTAGTTTGTTAGTTTGTTTGTTTGTTTATAGTTAGTTTGTTTGTTAGTTAGTTTGTTTGTTTGTTTGTTAGTTTGTTTGTTAGTTTGTTTGTTAGTTTGTTAGTTAGTTTGTTGCATAGTTAGTTACTTAGTTACGTAATTTCTTAGTTAATAGATTAATAGCTTGGGTTATGCATTTATAAAAATTAGAGGGTAAATTGTGACGAAGACAAGTTTTTATACGTCTTTTTTTTTCATTTTATTAGAGTTAAACATGATCATAGTTTACTTTGCAATGAAAAAGCCAGATTAACAGAAGATTTTAGTGAACTTAAAGCTAGAAGTGTTAAACATTTAGAACTATGTAAACAAGAAAAGGTAAGTGCTAATTTGGTTCCTATATATGAAGTTTGTATTTTTAAAATTTTTTGATTTTCCCCTTATAAAATGATGTTGTTAATGAACAAGGATGTACAAAAACCCAAACGTTTGCAATGGGTTGTTTTATGTAATCTCTTTGTTTCTCTGCTGTTTCTACGTACTGTATTGCCCATGGCCTGTGAAGGGACCTAGTGTAAAGAAAAGAGTACTTACCCCCTCCTTCCCCCTGGCAAATAATCTTGAGCTTTCTCCGATCTTTTTGTCATCGTGACACATTGGACTGTATGTGGTAAGTCAATTAGCGATGTATCGACCTCTACAATTTTTCACAATACGCCCCCTTGGATATTGTTTATTTCTCCAATCATAGCTGTCTATTTAATGCAGAAATAAGATTAAATTACACTACCTTTTATCTTCATCCTTTCATCCCCGTCAGCATTTTGAACAAGCAAGGCTTTATTCTGTGATAGTGTTTACTAGGCAAAGCTAGAACCTTATTATGAATTAGCTTCACCAATGTCTCAGACATCAGCTACTGACAGGAAGGACCACGAGAAGGTTGCCAACTCCCTCCCCATATATATAAGGGCTTTAGCAAGGCTTTCACTAGAGACGTAAACAGGAAGCTCAAGGAAGCATGGCACACCCCTTATCCCGATCAAGACCTCTGTTCCCCCTTTACAGTAGTTGAGCTGAGGACTGGCCTAAAATCCCAGAAATGCGGTAAGAGTCCAGGCCCGGACTCCCTTCACCTTGAATTCTTCAACCACCTCCACAACAACTGTGTCGAATGGCTAGCCTCTTTCTACTCCACCTGCCTTCGAATAAAGAAGCTCCCGAAGGTTTGGAGGAAAGCGAAGGTCTTTGCCATTCGTAAGCCTCATAAACCTTCAGACGCGCCTACTAGCTACAGGCCGGTAAGCCTCCTCTGGATCGGTTTTAAGATCACGGAACGCCTGATCTACAACCGAATTGAAGGCATTGTCGACTCGCAACTACCTCCAGAGCCAGCTGAATTCCAACCAGGAATATCGATCAAGTATGCCTTCTTGCAGAGGACATTGAATCCGCTTTCCTTGCCAAGGAAAAGGCGGGAACTGTTCTTGTGGACCTTTTGGCCGCATATGACACCATGTGGCATCGAGGACTAACACTTAAGCTGCTACAGTGCATCCCTAGCAAAGAAATGGTCAAAATGATAATGGAAATGATCAGTAACCGTAGATTTACATTACACCTTGCTGATGAGAAGTCGAAACCTCACCGACTGATCAATGGCGTACCACAAGGGTCAGTGTTAGCACCAATGCTATTTAACATTTATATAGCTTACCTCCCTAACTGCATCAGTAGGAGAAACATATATGCAGATGACATAACTCTTCTGTACCGTGCAAAGACATTCGAGAGCATTGAAAAGGTCCTGTCGGAAGATCTAAATGAACTAAAGCAGTTCTTCCATTTCTGGCGATTAAAACTCAACACAGCCAAAACTGTTTCAAGCGTGTTCCATTTAGCAAACGGGCAAGCTCATCGCAGTCTAAAGGNCCTCACCGACTGATCAATGGCGTACCACAAGGGTCAGTGTTAGCACCAATGCTATTTAACATTTATATAGCTTACCTCCCTAACTGCATCAGTAGGAGAAACATATATGCAGATGACATAACTCTTCTGTACCGTGCAAAGACATTCGAGAGCATTGAAAAGGTCCTGTCGGAAGATCTAAATGAACTAAAGCAGTTCTTCCATTTCTGGTGATTAAAACTCAACACAGCCAAAACTGTTTCAAGCGTGTTCCATTTAGTAAACAGGCAAGCTCATCGCAGTCTAAAGGTTAAAGTCGGCGCAAACACCATACCATTAGAAAAAAATCCAAAGTACCTCTGTGTAACACTTGACCGATCTTTAACATACAAAGAGCATCTTCAGAAGACCACAGAAAAAGTTCGCGCCAGGTCAAATCTACTTCGTCGCATTGCAAGGAATCGATGGAGTGCTACATTTGATGTCCTCCGAACATCCGCGTTGTCACTCTGCTACTCTACTGCTGAGTACTGTGCCCCTGTTTGGTGTGCTTGCTCGCATGTGAAACGTCTAGACTGTGCCCTTAGTGACAGCGTGCGCATCATCAGTGGCTGCATCTGCTCTACACCTCTTCATTTGCTTCCCATCCTCTTAGGAATTCAGCCACCTGATTTGAGGAGGGAAAACGTCATTCTTAAGACCTACACCAGAGCGCTCAACAGTCCATCTCACCTACTGCACCCCATTGGCAACTGCTCACAGACAGGCGCCACAAAGGCTCGCATCTAGACGTCCTCTAACCAGAAGAATGAAAGACAGCACCGGGAGGTCAAACAGCACCGAGTGTAGATTGAAGCAGTACATACCAGAGCCGTCAACTGAACCGCTAGGGCACAATCTACCTCGGGCACCCAGGGTTTTGCTTAACAGACTAAGGTCCGGCCACGGAAGGTATGCAGACTTAATGTACAGAACCGGGCTAGCACAGTGCAACCAGTGCTAATGCGGAGAAAGACAAACACCACAGCACGTGCTACACTGCAGATCCATTGGGCTTCAAGGGGACGTGCAAACTGTGAACGAAGAGCTTCGACAATGGCTACAATGTACAAACTTTACCTTATAATATGATTTTTTTGATAGTTGAACATTTATACTTTTTAGCTCATACGCACATATATATATATATTTGTGTAATATTGTGTATTCGTATCAAAAACTGTTCATTGCATATAGCAGAGCAATACATGAGCCGCCTCTACTTTATTTGTTTATAAAATGCATGTACAGTATTTGTAGCATTGTTGCCTGATGATCGAAATATCGTGAAACTATTAGTTGCAATCACAGTTCTTATTTTTCGTGTTTTAGCGTATATAAATATATTCGACACAGGAAATATGAAAATTTGAAATAATAAATAAAAATTTGATTTACTCAAGTAAATGTTGGCATACTTTCTTTAGTCATTTCCTGTGTCAAATATATATATATATAATTTGTCAATACCTCCGTCCTACGTTCCCTCAACAAATCACAGGTTTAGATACTATTTTTGATGGTATTGACCCAATGAGATGCACCGCCCTTGCTCCGCTTCCAAAGCGGGTTGAAAAGAGAAAACAATTTTAAAAGGGTGTTCACCAGCAACACTCTTTTTTCCCAAACAGACCTCAACGGTACACTCTTTACCAAACATTTCTGTACGTTTTTGACCAGAATGCTATGTGGCATTGTTAGAACATGACCATAAATTTGTCACCGCTGTCTTTTCAATCGGGTTAGCAGTGATGTGGTGTAGTCACCAAGAAAAATAATAACATCCCGTTTTACGACAAACTGGATACGCATCTTTCCAATTTTTTCCATTCCGATTCCGAAAACAGGGTGGATATACACGCACGTACATGATGATTTTTCCCCCGCAGTTTATACAAATTGTTTTCAAAATATCGAGCAGTTAAAGTCAGTTTTTTAAAGTAGCTAAGTTTCATTATGCTAGTCCCCTCCTCGCTCACTGTATTATTATATTTCATACTCAGATGATTGATGTTCAGGAACAAAGATCAGACAGTAAAAATACTCTCTAATTAATTGAAATCACAATAACAGAATGAATTAACATCCTATCTGCAAACCCCGTCACAAAGTTTTTATGTGAAATGTTAGATTTTACATTCAAAAATTGTTGTTTTTATTAGGTACAGCTACAGGAACAAGTTGAGTTTAACAAAACTTTTAAAGGAATTTCTTCAGCAGAGGTATGTTGCATGATACGTGTCAAAATTATATTGACCTTGTTATAGTTTATAGACTTAGGATTACTATCCTTAATCGGCTTTGACTTTTTTTCGTTTACTTTGCTAGAAGTATCCGTAGCGTGTATTTTCATATAGAAGGTGGAATTAAATGGTCCGATATTCTTTCGGCGATAGGATTGTCACTGAATGTCAGTGCGGTGTGTGGAGCCTGGTTTTAAAAAGAGGTCGTTAAGATACAGTAAATTTCCTCTTTTTAATTCTGACTATTGTTTCACAGATTATCTTTATTCCAATTACACATTATTGCTGTGATGTATTCTTAACCTCTTACCCTCCGATTGAATGAGATGTGTTTAGGATTTTAGCTTTGCACTTAAACAGCACGTTCTGCCTGGGATTCTTTTGATAACAGTGTTTTCTTGGATTTAAATTTGTGCTCATCGTAATATATTTGGCATAGTGTAAATGTAAATGTCACGGCATTGCTTACAGTTTTCTGACAGCATTCAACTGTGCCCTTGACTAGAACGTCACCTTAATAATTCTAAGGATTTTTTTTGTAGTGTAGTTTAAACTTGCATTTTAGAAAAGTGTAAAGTATGTGTGCATGAAACTGGATTCTACACAGTGCCAATGGCTATCATATCCACGTTTTCTACACCTGAGCTATCCACCCTCGTCCTTTTCAAGATCATTTTTGCAACTTTATCTCTTACTTCATATTATATTATATATATTATATTATTTTCACATTTAAAATTCTAACAAAAAGAATTTAAATATAATGCGGAACCACTTCGTCATTGGCTAATACTTCTTTTACTTGCTGTGAAGACCTTTTTATATAAATGGTCTACAAAGTGCTGAACTCATTTCTTTGCCGTCCTTATGCTGTGAAAATTAAATATTGAAAAAAAAATCATTTGTGCCCCTGTCTGGTGTTTGGATTGTATGGTTTGATCAATCTCTCCGTGGGTATTGAGTTAAGTACAATATAAACAACGAGAATTGTATAAATGTAGGCTTGAACATTGGAATAAGCCGATATTCATTGTGAGACGGGAGATTTTCAGCAGTCGTCCAGACAACAAATGATCTGGTCAAGTATTTTAGACCGATGCTGTTCACATTTTACACTGTTAGAAATTTAATGGCAACAACAGAAACGTGCTTTCAGATATTGATTATAATTGCCACAGAATAATAAAACCACGTTGTTAGTGGTCAGTTAGAGGCTTTTCAAAGCCAGTTATTGTTACCTCCTCAGGTGATGTTGGAATTTTTAAATTGATTAGTCAAACCAAGCGATTGGTGGAGGCCCACCCTTAAGGTAGGCACCCCACGACAAATTTCCCATCCAATTTTACAGATTTCTCAACGATCTATGGAAGAAACTAATAAAGTAATCCTTTGCTCAAATGTGGCTTCAAACATCAAATTGAGAGTAAAACGTATCAACATCTCCAAAAAACAAACTAATCTTGCTGAATAAATTATTGAAAGAAGTAAAATATCTTTGAAAGGAACAAGGTCATAATAAATATGAACTAACTTTGCCCTCATTTTCATATGCATTAGCATCTTAGCCTCGGGTTTTGTTCTATATACTTAACGAAAGAGACACCACACTTAAATATTCTTTTAAAATCACATAACACTATCTCTACTAAAAAGCTCATTTTAGTTTGTATAGCTGAGCTTAAGAAGAGAACCGAGAAAACAGATATGTAATTTAAGAATTTGTTGGGAAGGAGGATGAGGTAAGGTAGAAATCTTAAAATGAAGTTACCTGGTAATGCATCACTATCCAATAAAGCACTCTGGTTGGAGTATAGCCTCTCTTGTGACATGATGGAACCTGTCTATTCATTGCAATGCATCCAGCTGTATACATGTCTCCGAAAACATAGTCTGCTCCCATTTGTGTCTTAGTCCCACCTTCACCCCCCTCCTTTGACCCTTTCTGTACGCCTCCATTATCGAAATTTATTTTCTGATACTCTGGTTGATTCTTTTCTTTGCCAATGGCACTCTTGGGATCTTTTGGTAACATTTCATTTCAAGCACTGTTATTTCCTTTTCATCAGCTTTTGGAAGCATCTTAGTTTCACATGTTTATGTTGCCACCGATAAGACGCATGCCTTCGGAGCATTGCAAATAAATTTGTTGATTTAATGTGATTACTGGCTTGATGAAAGACGTTGTTATCAAGTTTGAGCAACAAAGGTAATATCGTTGGAAACTATGTGGGACCAGCTACTTTATACACTTGAAGAAAGTTCGAAGCGATTCATATCCTACAGGGTGATTTGCTTTATTTTCTCGTTGCTTGCCTTTAGCTTTTCTGGTGTGCATTAGAAAATGTTTTCTCCTTAGTCTGTTGAGTTTTTCTTTGGAGAATATCTGATTTGATCTATAAGCAATGGTGCAATTATCACAGGCTACCAGTAGCTCACCTAACAAGCTGACGTAGTGAGTTAGCAGGGGAAAAACACAGAATGTAACGCAAACAACACAGAATGTAACGCAAACAACACATTCGTATGAAAACCCCGTTTTAAAACCATATGTTTCACCTACAATGATTCTCTTCTTTTTATTTCAAGAATTTCTTATCCGCTAGTGCATGTAATAGCGAAGCAAGAACATCCAAAGCTCATGGTGACATACCTAGGCATTAAAAATAATTTTAATCTAGTTATTGTTACTTCCGCTTGGATATTTAGCTAGGAAAGCAATGGAAGTCCATTTTTGAAGTAATATGACCATGAAAAAAAGCAACGTCTTGAATGATGGGGTGAAATTATTCCCTGTCTGGATATATTACTTACAGACTTGATGAAATTGTGTTTTTTAGACAACCAATAGTCACATTAAACAACTTTATTATTTATTTTTAGTTTTAAGATGAACTCATATTACTTTTGATATTTTGTTTTATTGGTTGATGTACTCAAAGCATGTCTCAAACCTAACTTTTAACAACATCGTATTAGTATTATTTTAATACTTTTAAATGCAGTGTGGATACTAATATTAACTAAATGCTGAATTTATTATTTACTCCAGTGATGTTACCATTTGCCAAGGCAATGTTTTCTAAGGCCCCATAAGATCGTAATTTTTACTTTGAAATACCACTTTTTGTGTTTTAAAATTTCAAGGTTGCTGAATTAGAGGAGCGCTTAGTTCAGGCAGAAAAAGAATTACAAGAAATAAAATCGGTACACAGGACAACAATTAGCCGGTTTAGTCAGCAAAAGTCACAACTGGTAAGTCGCTATATGGATAGATAATATTAGTGTAACTTTGCAAAACGTCGTTTAGTCGAGTTTCTGGAATACAGTCCGTCATCATTTATAAGGAAGGACCAGCTATTATGAAAATATAATGGTTTCCAATGGCAACAGAAATATAAGGCTCAATCCAATCTCTTTATACTTTAATCCATATATATATATATATATATATAATGTAGGTGCCCACACACACATACACACTTGTACATCATTACAAACCAATTTGTTAAGAGGTTAAGAAACTCATTATGTAGAGGACCGCATGGATTACGATATAGTACCGCGTGATGTTATTACACATACTAGTGGCTGAAAGGTGTTTCTACCTAACACAACGGTACTTCAATACACACACATGCACACACACATTCACGGGTCCTGATATACTTCGGACATATAGAAAAACATAAGTCAGCCGATCAGGGATTTTAAGTCATAAAACTCACGTTATTAAAGTAGCTGCTGCCTTTCTACGGCATCTACTTTAGCATTTTATTCCGGATGCCCCTTAACTCGTACCTTTCAAGGGTGTTTACAGATACTAAACAAATATTTGTATAATATACATCATACCTTAAGTTATCTCATTTTGTTGGTATTAATTTACCTGCGATTCCCAGCAATTTTTTCCCCCAAGTTATGTGTAAAATCCTTTTCTCAGAAAGCTTAATCAAACAGTTTCTTATAAGATGCCTGTGTGGAGCGGGAATCGTTATCTCTTGCTTTAGTACAAACACATTTTTATCCTGAAAAAACCCAATCTAATGCCAGACTCACCAATAAAAGAGTGAAATAAAATTCTCACAACAACAGAGGTTGGTTTTAAGTGATGTGAAAATATCCCAGACCCATATCCATTTCAACTAACCGGTGTATTCCCGAAACTAACAGAATTCAATGACTATACAACGTTAATGTACTTAAAACTGGTAGCAAGAACGGTGATGGGTGCTGCAGATATGGTAGCTTTTGTACGTTTTGTAACAATATTGGTAATGGTGCTGGCATTATTAAGTGAAAAGGTATTGCAAGGTGATGGGTGTGTGATGTCAACTTATAAATGGTCAATTAAAACATTTGGATATGATTTGTCGAGAATAATTGAAACCTGGCTAAATTTGTATGAAACGTGTTCTTGTAGTAAGATTGTAACCCATAGTATATCAATATGTAATGTTTTTGTCTGTACCATTTCTTGTGCGTCTCTAATGAAACATCCAGAGTGGAGTTTTCTTTACGTTGCTGTGTACAGTTGTATCCAAATTTTATTTTACGTTTGCAATTATCATATTTACGTAAATAAGCGTTGGTCACTAGTATGTAGACCACAGAAATTTATACCACAGTTCTTAATTGAAATAAGTAATTTAATAATACCTGTACATGACACCAAGATCTTATATCGCAGCACTGCATACCTAACTGGCACTTTAGGTAAAAAGGTTCTGTTGTGTTCTAATTTTTTTATAGTTCGCACTTCGACTTTTTGTAAGTAAACATTCCCCTCGAATCAGCGTCTCACCGCTTGATATAGTATTTACAGTATGCATTATATAAGTTCAATGCACTTTTTGTAACCCGTTTATAAATTATTGTATACCTCAGTGAGATACCGTTCAACCTCTGACAATTCAAAGTTCATACTGAAACGTACAGTAATGTATTTTGATTATGATACAATGGAGTAGACACAGACAATCGAGTATTTCTTTTTAGATCGCACGTAAGAATTGCCTTGGGTTTGCAAGATATACGGGAATAGATTTATCTACACTTTTGATTCATTTTTAGTTGGGCGATTTTTTTCTGTTAAGTCAGCCAGTTTGAAAACTGTACTTATTTTGAATGTTGTAGGTTTACTTAAGGTCCTGTGATATCGAGCAGATCCTTAATCCCAAATGCCACCAAAGAGTGTTACATTTTCTTAATCTAACCCCCACAGTGGTACCAGTAAAACGGCGTAGATTAAAAAGTAATTCTAACTCCCAATACCTTTGTTAAGTAGTACAGTCTTGTTTAGAAGGAAGTATTAGGTCACCTAAGGGTGTTTCATTTTGAATTTGTAAGGATATGGTTGGAGCACAGTAGAATAATTTGACAGTAACGAAATGCAGACATTTTTAATAACTAGTTTTACTGCAGTTTAAATCAGCACACACTGGAAAGCAAGATGGCTCTTGAATATTTTATTTAAAAAAGAGACTAGTCTGGGTACAATGATATTTTTGGTAATTTAGAGACTGGGGATGGAGGGAGGAGAAAACTACTTATGTTCTGTTGTTGTAACGTCCATGTTACTTGTTTTCCGTCCTGAGCTTGTCTTTCTTCCTTATATTTTGTTGGCCTGTGTGTCATTCCCGCTTAACAGAGAGTTCCTGATGAAAATTTAACTTGAAGAATTTGTTTGCAAAGCTTTTTTTGTTTATCAGCGTGAAACACACTTAACTGTCACCTTGCAATATCATTAAGCACGGAGTTAGGGCAGGAAGGAAGTAAATAGAAGTATCGGGTTGATTGATTCAGATGTTGTGTTACCTGCAATCGAAGGTGAAGGCAGGCGAGGGAATTCTTGTGATTATAGTTAATAGCTAGAGAGGGAGGATGCTAAAATGTGGAAAGACAACAGTGTTGATTGATATAGTTTTTTTGCTATTCAGAGTTTAACAATTGACAGAAAGTACCACAGACAGTTTATTAGCAGATACGAACAGCATCACAGTGGTTGAATGACAATTTTGCTTCGTAAACATGAAAGTTGACAACACCAGGTTTTCACCTTAATTCTAAACCGATTTGCTTTTGAAGACTTGGAGCCTTTTTTTAGAATCATGGCGCCACGTACAGCGATATTTTACCCATGCTACCGAAAATGAGTCAATGTGTCTTCGTCAATACGTCTTCACATTCATAATCATACAATTCATTATACCTTAAACATTAGATGGAGACAAATCTTAGTGGTTTTTTTGTTTTCATATGTTTGTGTTTGTCTGTTTTGCTCATTGTTGTTAGAAGATGCAGTTTTTAAATGAAACTGTATCTGAATGAGGAGAAAGATATTATATTAATCGGATACTAGTGCCATTATAATGAAACAGTTCTGTAAAGCAAAGGTTTTGGGTAATTTTAAGCACAGTTTATTAAATGTTTCTTACCGGAAGTGGAGAGAAACCATATTTATTTATGGTGACTGGTAAATACGACAGCTGAATCAATAAAAAAAGAATAGATTACAGTTATGGCTATATTTCCCAATAGCAGGTTTCACTCTTCTATGTTATGGTAGTTCTGAATGCTTTGACAGAATTCGTAATGTTTTTTTCAATCATACTAACAAGAGCGAGAATTAGCATACTAATCTTTATTATTGAATTTATTGAACACGTGTTCCTTATCATACGTAATTCTTAAGGTACGTAACCAAAAGAGGATGAGAACTGCAAGAAATACCTTTAAAAGGACCCTCAATACATCTTGAAGTATCTTTCGTGGAGAGCATATGAGAGTAATGTGTATGCAGCGTGGTTTCATGAATTGTATTGGTTGCTATGCCAGAATGGTATTTCTCCCCTGGTTGCTTAATTATATTATGAAAGAAACTGAAATTTTTAGAGGCAGACAGAATTTAGATTAATTTCCAAGTATTTACCATTAGCAGAGGTAATGATTTATCACTATAGTTGAAGAGATTTGACAATGGCTTTGAATTTCTGTCGCAGAAAACACTTTGTTTTTTGGATAAAAAGTGCACCCACCCAAGCCACATTGTTTAGCCATCCATGGCTATTATTTTCAGTAGTATTTGCCAGGTGTGTATATGCGCATACGGTAAATGCTAATTGGTGTATTCTGTGTCCGTACTGCTGCTGCTGCTGCTACTACTACTACTACTACTACTACTACTACTACTACTACTACTACTACTACTACTACTACTACTACTACTACTACTACTATTATTATTATTACTACTGGCACTATTACTATTACTACTTCTACTAGTACTACTTCTACTAGTACTACTTCTACTACTACTACTATTATTATTATTACTACTACTACTACTACTACTACTACTACTACTACTACTACTACTACTACTACTACTACAGTGACGACGACGACGACGACGACGACCTCAACGATTACCACTGCTTTTTTAAACACTTGACCTATCGATAGGCACATAAGCAATCACAATACCTCCGTTCTATAACTGAAGGTATTATGTTTCTGAACTCATGTGTGGCTAGTGTAAGATCTGGAGGAAAAACCCGACCTTTAACATAGCCGCCATTTTTTTCCACAGGTTGAAGTGAATTCCATTACGCAC
>RDPX01000503.1:14057-24147 GCA_003991215.1 Morbakka virulenta
GGTAAATTATTTTTTTGGGGGGGGGGGTAGGGTAAGAGGTAGCTCAATCCCGATGCCTCAGTATGATAACGAGTCAGTATGTCAACTTGATAAATGAGCCATTTTTGTGTGAAAGTTTTGAAGATTTCAGTTGATGGATGAAAGGAGGGTATGATTTTGAATGGTTTTTGTTTTTTGAGCTGATTTTGCCAAATAATGTCATATCCACTTCATATTAATATTCATTATACTGATGAATCTAGCTGCCTTCAAAGATCACTCCTTTTAAAGTACAATGAGGCTCGCGGGTAAGATTTGCTTATTATTGTTGTTTTAAAAACTGGTGGTGGTGGTTTCACGCTTTCAATATCTCTTATTTTCAAGGAAGTAGAAAGAAAGAGAGAGAGGTGAGGTGTATTGAAGAGGCATAAAAGGATTATTAATTAGCTAGAGATCAATGAATAAATTAGTAATAGAATGGATCATTTGCGATTTTTACTAACATGGAGCATTTTCATAGGAATCACATAACCTGTATGTTGCAGAATCCAATTTTATTTTGTTTTTTTTCCCAAATGTTTCATTTTGATAACGGAAGATGAGTTTATTGTCAAGTGCATAAATAGGACTCAAAATTATCTGCAAAGTTCGAATTTCCATTTGGTCTGGGGTGGTTTTATGAACAATAAGTTTTATTACGACGTTCAGTTGTTTCGGTAAAGTAATTAATCGGTCGTTAGTTGCACTGTGACTCACATATCTGTATAAGTACGTCTTATATGTCCAGTTATGGCACTTAAAAAGACGGGTGAGAGAGAGCGCACTGTACAAATTTAGTCCAAGTGAAGGCTTGATCTAAAAGCCTCTGCGCATAATGATAACTGTAACGTAATGACCCTGTCAACCACCTGCTGGTCGAGCTTGTCTTCTGTTTTGCAGGTAACATTTTTTAGAGGATAACAGTCAGCTAGTAGTTTCGTTTTTATTAGTTTCAGCATTTTCTAAGGTTCGATTAACTTACTTTCATATTGTTTTTGTAATCTTCTGAAGTCTTGTATTTACATTGAATCTTAAGTGATGCAAGAATAAGATAACGAGTTTTGCCAAATCAGTAATTTGATGAGTGTCACATGTCTGGAAATGACAGACAGCAGTGCGCTTGTTCATGATGTCTATTAAACCAAAGAAAAGGTTTTTATGTCATCGCAACCAAGCTCACATTTCTGTTTCACAAAAACCTCAGGTTTTTGTTTTGCGTGTCAAGTTTCTCCAGATTTGGAGGTTTTTTTTAACTCGTTGACGTTTGAGCATGGCATGAAGCCGTTTTTAATATAAAGCAGGTTACTTTTTATCGTATTTTTTCTGATTTTTTAAGAAAGTTTTTTACTTGTACCTTCATTTATCAATTTTTTAAAATTTATTTATTAGGCAAAGATTTGCATATACATAACATACATGAATTATCACCGTGGATAACCAAAAGAGCTTTACACTTACTTCCAATGTGGTCCACGCAGAGATTCATCATCATCATCATCATCATCATATTCGGTTTAACGTCCGTTTTACATGCTAGCATGTGTTAGACGCGAATTTCAAAATAAGATATACCAACAAGACTAGTATGACAAGATAACACAATAAATTAATAAATTACAATACGTTAATACAATAAGGTGAAAAATTGGTTTTATACACATCTTTATTTACACAGTTTATTCCATAAAAACGTTTTTGCCAGTTTCTTAATTATATCTTTTGAATTTGATTGTTTAACAAAGGTAAACTGTTCCATAAGATTATATCTGTTTTCATTAAAGAACTTTTGTCAAAACTACAAATCCCGGGAGCAACACATGGAAATTCACCTGCACTTGTACTATAGTTATGATGGTTTTAAACTAGCTGTACATTAGATTTAAATATTCTGGAGCTTTGCCACTTATTATATCATATGACCAGAACTGGTCACCTCTGTAATCCACTCGAAGCATATTCACTGAACTGAACTGGTTGAGCATTCAACAGAAATCTAATGATTTTATTTTGCATGCCTTGCATCCTGCCATTTAATTTCTTAAATAGACCACTGTACCTTGTTGGTCATGGATAGACCAAATGACACTGAATCAAAGCCAAAAAGAAACTGACTTTAAGTTATGCCTAAATGTGTTACTTGTGATTTTGATTCAATTGCATTTTGGCCACATGTAACCTTGATTTTATCCACTTCGTTCAATTTGTGTTTTGAAGCAAAGAATACAGGTTCAATTTTGCTTACATGTAACAACAACTTGTTTTCAGTTACAATTTCACTTACTGATTCCAGTTCCATACTTGGATCTCCTATCTTTTGTATATCCTTTCCAGAGACCACCAGTGAAAAGTTTACACTTCATTGCAGCTTTCATATAATCCACATGTATCAGAAACAGAAGGGGGCAAGTATAGAACCTTGGAAAACTCCACACAATAACACTTCAGTACTGGATAGGACAACATAAACATTTATGACCTGAAATTGAATGGTCAAGTATGAACTAAATTAACATACAGATTTTTCATCAAGACCAATACATTTTAGTCTGGCTAAGAAAATATTATGGCAATCTGTATTCAATGCTTTTTGTACACCCAGCATTCCCATATCTGTATAATTACCTTCATCACATTCAAATATAATCAGAGAGATATATGAAACAGCTTTGTAAAGAATAAGATGACCTAAAACCTGATTGCAATTTATACAACAAAGTATGTGTTGTTAAATGTCATTTAATTGATTCAATGAAATATGTCCAAAAACTTTAGAAATTATGCTAAAAATAGAAAAAGGCCTCAGGTTACTAGCATTAATCTCACTCTTTCTCTTTTTTTCCGGAACTCTAGCCATCAAGCCAATAATATCTCAACCGCTGCAATAAAATGGTCTGGGAGGCAGTCCTATCCAGTTGCGTTACTTACACCCAAGCTTCTTCATATTTTAAGCATCTTATTCACAGTTTTAGCTGGTAGACCAAACATATCATTTAAAACATTTGTACTTTTATGGAATTGTTCAATACAGGCAAAACCATAACAACTACTACATGCAGCTAATTTATCCACTAGGTATGAAGCAATGTTGGTAAAAAAATTGATTGAAGTGAGATTCAACTTTCAATTTTTCAAAGCATAATATATTATTAATAGTCAGACCAATTTTACTACATTTCATCTTACATTTAAACAAGGTGCCAAGTTCTTTGAGAATTTGCCACATTTTCTTTGGATTATTTTTAATTTTTAATTAGTGGATCAACATAATATTGAAATTTGGCTTGATCTATCTTAAAATCCACTTGGTTACAAAAGTTCAAAAATTTCTTATAGTCTGTTTGCTCTCCAGATTTCTTGAATTGGGAGAGGTATGTCACATTGGTTTATGAGATCCAGCAACTTGGTGATAATTTAAGGTTGACTGGGCTGCTTTTGCTTGGCTTCTTTGAAAGTTGTCAATTTATCCAAGGTAGAAACTTTGATTTAAATTTAAATGATGCTTCACATGTCCCATAAGATCTCATGACCTCATACCAGTCATACCATACCAGTCCAAAACATTCTGTATTGTTTCATGGATTGAAGATAAACAGTGTTATGCTTTGATTTGGTAACTTTAGAAGTGCAGGAAATTGAATTGTGATTAGTTTGAAGATGATGCACACACTCAAGTCAGTTCACTCATCAACTTTTTAAGCCATATCTTTGTTTGAAGTTTCATAATCACAAGAGCATCAGATTTAATTCACATGTCACATTAGTGTTAAAGTAACCAAGAATCAAGCATTTATATTCAGTGAAATTATTAGCATCATTAAAGGACTGTGATAAGATGTTGTAGAAGTAATTCTGCTTAGGTGGTCAATTGCACACAAATGTCAGTATGGTTCATGTTTTTTGTAGAATCTTAATCCATAAAGGTTCCATATTATCCTCGTCATATCAGGTTGGATGTTGAAAGCTAAACTATTTCTTATGTGCGCACACCATGGTTTTAATTGCCATCATGCTAATGAATAATATATCCAAAAATCTCAGGCTTGGAGTCCCCAACTGAGTGGCCTAACAATGTTCCTGCCACCCCCATTACTGAGACATTTGAGAGAGAGACAGAGAGACACATACAGAGAGAGACAGAGACAGAAAGACTGCTATTTAATAATATGATAGGCAGGCAAAGATAAATACAATTCTTATGCATATGCACCTGTGCAAGAATTAATACTTGCACATAAGAATTAAAAAAAATAAAAAATAACACAAAATATACCAGACAGAATCCAATTGTGATAGTGTCATATCCAGTGATGTTGACAAGTGTGAAATTATGCCAGATTGTCCATTTTTTCCATACCCAAAGCTTGATCATCTCCAGGCTACAATACTCTTTAAAAATGTTGTTCTCTGCCATCTCTCTTTCCTGCTATCTTTCCTGTGAGAAATAAACCCTCCAAAACTTTATTCCTCGTACAATGGCCATAAAACTCTGGTTGCTGCTTCCTCACTGCATTAAAAATAACTCTTTGCCTATCTACCCTCTCTAAAACTGGTATGTTAGTGGTGTGACTTGCCCATGGGATTCTGATCATTCTCCTGAGGAACCACTTCTCTGTTGCTTGCAAATGATCTTCCATTTCCTTGGATATTGCCTAGCTCTCACAGCCATATTTCACTATAGGTAGCACACAACAGTCCAGAATTCTGGGTCTTGTTTTCAAGGTGATCTTCAAGTTACATAGGTTGCTCATTCTTCTGAAAGTTTCCTTTGTAACTGATATCCTCGTCTTTATCTCTTTATTGCATCTTCCATCCGATGTTGAAAATGGGTACTTATTCTTCTTTGTAGACACTCAGTTTTCAAGACCACAGTACATTCTCCTGATGTAAACAATCCAGTACCTGGCCATCTTGTCTCACTTGTCTTAAGAATAGTAACTTTGAGTCTATCCATTTCTTATCCAATTTGGCAAGATTATCCAATTTGGCAGCCTGGTACAAGGTTTGCACATTCCACATGTCTACTTTCAAAGACACATTTCTATGTTTTGTATTTCTCTTTTGCATAGTAGCTTGGTGACAGTTTGGTCCCACCCACTGCAAATGGGAGTTCCTACCAAGGGAGAGCCTATCTTTCATCAAAGCATTCTCCTTCACACTGTTGTTGCCCTGATGTTTCCTTGACATTTTCATGGTAAAACTAGGCTAATACTGTAGTGATTTGCCATTGCCTTCTGCAGGGAGGGACATGAGTGATCACCATTTCCCTTCTTCACTTGTTTTCCAATGGAAGACTGCTGTTGACAGATGGAGGTTGTAACTCATTTGCCTTCACAACTGATGCTTGCTACTGATGCCAGCTCTCTAGACCTGCCATTGATCATCACCATAACCCTGGCTAGTGGGGGCTTGGGGTTTCCCAGTCTTGCCCAAGGAACTGGCCCAATCTATGGTATCAGACATAGTTTTGGATGGCTGGTGTTGGCTCTTGTGAGCTGATACCCTTAAGATGGATTTTGTTTTTAGTTCCATTTGGGTGTCCAGCGACTCACCTCACCAGTACCCAAAGAATTCTGATGTGAGTGAAGGTTTTTAGTCTCCCATGACCCAACCCTAAACAGGTTTTACTAGATACAGGCTACTAGTACAAGTTGATGTAACCTGCAATCTGTCTCCAGTTAAATGAGGAGACCTGGCCTAACACAGCAGTATTTACAATCCCTTAATCCTTATAGTTAAAAGTGACCAATAAACTTACTGGTGGTACTTGTTTACTTGATTGTTTGCTTATTTCCTATTTTTGGATAGATGGGATGATGTAGTGAATGACCTTAAAGGCAAGCTTAGTATATCTAGCCAGGAACCTTGGGCATTTGAATATTATGACGATGAAGGAGATTGTATTTTGGTATGTATTCATTATTTGTTTTTAATGACTACCATGACTAGTCATGTTTAAGATACCAGATATTGGTTAAAACTGGTCTGTGTCGGTCTGGTGGGTGCCTATGCACCTTTGTGTCCATATTTACTTGTGTATGTGTCCTTTCTTTTTACTTTGACATTATAGATATGGATATTTAAGCAGAAGACAAAAAATGATTACTATATAGCTCACATCTTTGAAAAATTGCCAAGAGTTATGAATTTGTTGTGAAATCCAACAGTCTTGCATAGTATTTATTTTTCTTTTTAACAGATCTATAATGTCAATTAAATTGGTACTATTAAGCAGCAAAAGCAGGGCAGAGGTCTTTTTTCCAGCAAGATTGTACATAATATGTTATTTTTACCACAAAAGTCGTACTAAATTACCAAGGAGAAGGTTGTATATTTTTTTATACAATTTAACAATGTATTTATTGCAAACAACTGAGATTATTAACTTACCAAGTCTGAGTGAGTGAGCCATTGTTTTTATGGTTAGTCTAACCATTCATTGAAGCTTTCATAGCAGCATGAGAGAATTTTAATATTGGCCATCAGTATTTCACATGTAGGATCAATATTATTTATCAAATTAAACTGTAGCTTAATCCACTTAGATTAAATTCCTTGATGCCATGAAATATCCACTTATTTGGCACTTTGTAGACAGTGTCTGCTGTTGCTCCATTTTGTACACCCTCACCCATCATCATAGAGTTCAGTTAGTTTGCAGTACTACCAGTATCTAGTAGAACTTCAGTAGGCAAGAAGTGTTAAGAATCTCCAGACCAAAGACTGACTACAGATTCAAGCATGTCTACTTGAGATGGGAAAGGTTGTTGACAAGCCACATCATAAGACCTTGAAGTTTGGCCGGGATATCTTGAATAGATTTTAACAATTTGTTGGTGATGTTCCCTGAGATTTAATTTTAGCAAATCAGCTTCTGATGCCTCAACTAAGCTACCAAAATGGTTTCAGGTTGTTATTGCAAGGAAAAGTCAAACCTGTTCTCTTCCCTGGCACTTGGGTATCATTCTTTTACCATTGGTCATTGTAGTTATTTCTTTATTCACTTTCAGTGTCATGGAACTGTTGAATCACAGATTGGTAACAGAAAAATATTTAATGCAAAATCTTGGTATGCTAAGCAAGTTTGTCAATCCCATTCTTTCCCAAAACTTAGAAGCCATAATTTTGGAAAGATTTACAGTAGAACTTTGCATTTAAACAAGTTAAATATTTCTCCACTCTTTGGTGTTGTTTGTTTTTCTATGCCCTCTGAGGATAAGGGTGACCTCTTTGCTAGTTTGTTCTCTGTCAATTCTTCCTTTAATACATTGGTGTTTCTTTGCTGCAGTTCCCTTCACAAACTAACATGTGTCCTATCAATTTAAAGCCCAGACCTTTTCAATTACTTCCTATTGAAGCCTTGTTTCAGTCTGCCTGGAAGGTTTTTCATGACTATCTCTTCAAGAGTGCTGCTGGTCTGTCTGACCTGGCAAGTAGTGGCCTGAAAGTCTTCTTGTTGTCATTAGTAAGGTCTTTGAATGACTTACTAACACTGCACTGGTGGAATTCTTGGATAACTAAGGTCTTTGTATTGATGTTCAGTACAGATTTATAGAGTCTTCCTCCACTAATGATCTGACTGTAATCACAGAATGTACCTATAAGTGTATGGCTGTGTCTGATGAAGGAGATGGCATGGCTGTGTATGATGAAGGAGATGGCATGGCTGTGTATGATGAAGGAGATGGCATGGCTGTGTATGATGAAGGAGATGGCATGGCTGTGGATATTTCCAGGACATTCTTTAGGGTGTTGTATGCTGTCTTGCTTCATGAACTTTCTGGTTATGGTATCTATGCAAAGGGACTTTGGTACCAGTCCCTTCTTAGGATCATAAAACATGTGCCACACTGAATGGAATTACATTTTATAAGTATTCTGTTTTGAGTGGAAATCTCTTAAGTTCTATTCTTGGTTCAGCTCTGTTCCTNGAAGGAGATGGCATGGCTGTGTATGATGAAGGAGATGGCATGGCTGTGTATGATGAAGGAGATGGCATGGCTGTGTATGATGAAGGAGATGGCATGGCTGTGGATATTTCCAGGACATTCTTTAGGGTGTTGTATGCTGTCTTGCTTCATGAACTTTCTGGTTATGGTATCTATGCAAAGGGACTTTGGTACCAGTCCCTTCTTAGGATCATAAAACATGTGCCACACTGAATGGAATTACATTTTATAAGTATTCTGTTTTGAGTGGAAATCTCTTAAGTTCTATTCTTGGTTCAGCTCTGTTCCTTTTTTTTATCAGTTGTCTTTGTGATAGACTGTTCAGTTCATTACCATCTATACTAATGGCACTGGGTGGTACTCTGGCCTTGAACTGAAGCCCAAATTTGTATTAAAAGGTTTAGATACTGAACTTCAGGCTGTCTGAGAATGAGGAAAGTGTTGGTTGGTTTCCTTCAATGTGGTAAAAATACATCTGATGTGGTTTTAAAAAAAGCCTTACATTATTTATTGAGAATCACTGTCAATGTCAACCCTGATGAGACCACCTCTCCTCCTGAAGAATGCTTACCACTTAAAATACTTTGTTTGCCATGGTCTCTAGTCCCATGTTGGGCTTCTTATATTAAATCTACTGTACATCTGCTTCTAACAAGCTGGGTTCATTGTGTTTGGTGAAAAGTATCTTGTGTCTGAGGCTGTTTTGTACTCTGTAAATCTACCATCCATCCTTGCTTGGAGTTCGGTGCTCCATCTGGACAACCAAACATTTTCATCCTTTTGTAGTTGTTGACCCACTTAGATAGCTAGGTTGTAAAACTTTTTGGTTCTTGGTAATTTTCTCTATTCAATTAACATATTTTTGTGTGGTCAACTTTTATCTCTTGACTTAACTATTTTTCTGCCTTTTCACACTTCCATATAGTTGGTAGCTTTATGCCTTGTACAGTTCTTTTTCATAAGAAAAGTAAAAAAATAGAAATTATTACTGATTTTCAATTTCTCTTTAAGTGTGTTGTTTCATCTTTTAGGGCAAGAGTGAATTGGAGTGGAAGGCTGCAATCAAATCTGTATGTGGAAAACAAAACGATGGGGCCATTCTTCATATTGATGCAATGCCTCTTGGAAAAAGCAAGTTTAATGTTACAATGGCATCAAAGGTATGTATAATTTAGATTTTATATCCTACAGATTTGGTAAAAAATGTATTAGTACAAGGTAGGAAATTACTTTTGACTAAGAATGGGAGGCTTAATTTGATATATTAAATACCAATATTGAAATATAAAAGTTTTTTAAGAAGTCATTTTTGAAATTTTTGTTGTAATTCTTTAATAATAATAATAATAATAATAATAATAATAATAATAATAATAATAATAATAATAATAATAATAATCCTGCGAGTAACTTCAGACCTATTTCATGTTTACCACTAATGTGGAAATTGTTAAACGGGTATGCTGTCCGAGCAGCTGTACGAGCATGTAGATACTAATAATTTGTTACCATCAGAACAGAAAGGATGTCGTAAAAAGACACGTGGAACGAAAGATCAATTACTTATTGATAGAATGGTGCTTAAAAACTGTAAAAGAAGACACACTAACTTAGCTATGGCTTACGTGGATTATAAAAAGGCATACGACATGGTGCCGCACTCGTGGATTCTAAAGAGCCTACAACTGATTGGGGCAGCTGATAACATTATGAACGCACTTGAAAAGAGTATGAAAAAATGGCAGGTACAGTTGAACGCAGCAGATAAAGTATTAGGGGTTGTCAACGTCAAACGTGGAATATTCCAAGGAGATAGCCTTTCGCCACTCCTATTTGTTATCTGTCTCTTACCAATGTCACTGATTTTGAGAAAGATGAAAGCAGGATATAGTTTGGGAAAGAACCATCCAAAATTGAATCACCTTCTGTATATGGATGACCTTAAGTTATTCGGACAGAGTAAAGGAGACATAGAATCACTTGTAAATACAGTTCATAGATTTAGTTGTGACATTGGTATGCGATTCGGTATAGAAAAATGTGGTGTAATTATCATGAAGCGTGGAAAGATGGTCATCTGTGATGGAATTGAACTACCAGATGGAGAGAAGATGAAAAGCGTCAAC
>RDPX01000503.1:44285-68272 GCA_003991215.1 Morbakka virulenta
AAGAAACGGCTTTGTTAGGAACGGCAAGAATTTTGAGGAAAGTGTTGTCTTTATAGACCTGGAAAGAGGACTTTTGGGACCTTTGGTGACTTGCTGTCACCTGCTTCCATAAGTATAATGAAGACCAGAATAATATAATCTTATTCTGAGATAAAAATATGTTAGACATAATAATAATAATAATAATAATAATAATAATAATAATAATAATAATAAGGTGGATGTAGAACGACAAGACACCTCCATCACAGTTGAAATGGTGACTAAGGCTTGTAGTAGAATGTCACCATGGAAAGCTGCTGGCCCGGACGGAGTGCAAGGATACTGGATAAAGAGACGCTGCATGAAAGAATCACAGACCAAATGGACGAGATCTTGCAGAGTTCCCAGGTTCCATCATGGATGACTAAGAGAAGGACGTTGTTAATACCCAAAGACACTAGCAAAAGAAACATACCACCAACCTATAGACCCATCACATGCCTACCTCTTATGTAGAAACTGTTAACGTCAATAATAAACCGTGAGATCTACATGAACAAAATCTGTTACCATGGGAGAAGAAAGGATGCGCAAAGCGCGGAAGAGGGACTAAGGAGCAGTTGGTAATAGACAAGTGTACCATGAAAGACAGTAAGGCATGCTCAACCAACCTGGTAATGGGATGGGTTGATTATAGTAAAGCCTATGATATGGTGCCTCACACATGGATTCACGAGTGTTTAGAGATGTATGGAGTTGATAGCAGGATAAGAAACATGTTGAGAGCGAGTATGGAATCTTGGAGGACTATGCTACAGAGTGGTGGAAAAGATCTAGGGGAAGTAGCAATCAAAAGAGGAATATTTCAAGGTGACAGTCTCTCGCCCCTCCTTTTTGCCATAGCAATGATACCACTGACAACGGTACTCTGGAAAGCTGCACCTTACTACGTGTTTAGGGACAAGAATAAATTGAATCACCTCCTCTCCATGGATGATTTGAAGTTTTTCGGTAAAAGCAAGAGCGACTTGGAGTCACTGTTGAATACTGTTCGAGCTTTTAGTAATGATATCACGATGCAATTTGGTTTTGATAAGTGTGCCATCACGGTTTTGAAGCGAGGAAAATTAGTGAAAGATAGTTCTGGAATCGTGTTTGAAAACAATGTGGTAATACGGTCAATTGCCGAGGATAATTCCTATAAATTTCTTGGACTGCTTGAGTTAGATGTCATAAAGCAGAACGAAATGAACATCAATGTGCAAAACGAGTACATCAGAAGGTTGAGAAAGGTACTTAAGTCAAAACTGAATGCTGAAAACCTGGTAAAAGCTATAAACACGTGGGCGGTATCTCTCTTCAGATATAAAGGAGGGATCCTAGAGTGGACGCAGCAGGAGCTAGCACAACTAGATCAGAAGACACAAAAGCTGGTGCACGCATATGGTGCTGTGCATCCACGAGCAGATGTAGACCGCCTCTATGTACACAGAGAAGGTGGTAGAGGTCTGATGAGTGTTTACGACACCGTGAAATATGAAGAAGAAAGCCTAAGCCAATACATTGTGCTTCCATGGTGTCTAATAAAACAGTTAGATGTCATTGACAGTCTATGCTTCCATTGCATCCAATGAATCAGATGGATGCCATTGAGAATCAGTGCTTCCATTATGTCTAATAAAACAGTTGGATGTCATTGACAGTCACTGTCTCCGTCGCATCTAATGAAGCAGCTGGATGACATTGAAAATTAGTGCTTTCATGGTGCCTGATAAAACAGTTGGATGTGTATTGACAGTCACTGTCTCCGTCGCATCTAATGAAGCAGATGGATGACATTGAAAATTAGTGCTTTCATGGTGCCTGATAAAACAGTTGGATGTGTATTGACAGTCACTGTCTCCGTCGCATCTAATGAGGCAGCTGGATGACATTGAAAATTAGTGCTTTCATGGTGCCTGATAAAACAGTTGGATGTGTATTGACAGTCACTGTCTCCGTCGCATCTAATGAAGCAGCTGGATGACATTGAAAATTAGTGCTTTCATGGTGCCTGATAAAACAGTTGGATGTGTATTGACAGTCACTGTCTCCGTCGCATCTAATGAAGCAGCTGGATGACATTGAAAATTAGTGCTTTCATGGTGCCTGATAAAACAGTTGGATGTGTATTGACAGTCAATGTCTCCGTCGCATCTAATGAAGCAGATGGATGACATTAAAAATTAGTGCTTTCATGGTGTCTAATAAAACAGTTGGATGTCATTGACAGTCAATGTCTCCGTCGCATCCAATGAACCAGATGGATGCCATTGAGAATCAGTGCTTCCATGGTGTCTAATAAAACGGTTCGATGTCATTGATAGTCAATGTCTCCGTCGCATCCAATGAAGCAGATGGATGACATTGGGAATTAGTGCTTTCATGGTGTCTAATAAAACAGTTGGATGTCATTGATAGTCAATGCTCCATGGAATCTAATAAATCGGATGACTGCTACTGACACTGAATGTGTCTAGGCATCTAGTGATGTTTTTGAATATTTATTAGCTGTCACCTACATTCATAAGAGCCTATTTTCAGTTTAACCGAAGTTTTCGGAATCAATTCCTTTTTTTAGTATCTGCACTATAAATAATAATTATAGAAATTTTAACTCTTCGTTACTGCAGACATCAAGTTGTTGTTCCGAAGGACAAATGAAAAAAGTATGCTGCGAGCCTGATGTTGCCTCCACTACAAAATGTCCATCTGAAAAAGCAAAAGACTGCCACCAAAGAAAGGAAGAGTATTTTTGCTGGTACAGATAATCGTTTTATTTATGCTGTGTTATTTGTTGTTGATTTTGTTTATGTGGTTCACTCCAACCAGAACCAGAAGGTACTTCTAAACAGAGTGTAAAAAAAGTTTTTTGGTTTTGTTTGTTTATTTAGTCGTTTATGCTGAGTGCCCTGTTTATCTTGCCTTAAGCCGTAAGGTTGGTTTTGATGGAAAATGTTGCAAGAGTCTTTTCTAGTCAGTCATCTGGCAGTATGTATGTGGATTGAGAGGGGTTGGGTGTGTTTGATATGGATGTGATTTGATGCAGGATGTGGGTGTATGTGTTTGTTTGTGTTGGTATGATACAAATATGCTGGTTGTAAACATAAATGGACGCAGTTTTGTTCGTTTAACAATGGTGCTTGTTCCTGGCTTTGTTTTTTCGCAATGACAATGGCTTCCAGTTGTTTTGTAATGTAATGTATTTTCAGCATATCTTTGTTTGTTACCGCATATAAAATGCAACAGGTGCTCTGAATGACCACTCCAGTGTACATAATTATAATAGTACAGTACATAATTTAAGGTATAACACATATCATTTCTGTCATTTAAAACTTCTAGTGAAAACAAGAAAGAAGGCCAGAACTGCACCTTTCCCTGTAAAAGGCCAATTCCAGACGCACCTGACTACAAACAAGGAGAGGCATTTAAAAAAAAGTAAAAACATTACATATGTATATTGGTAATTTATTTGTTTTTAAATGATGGCCATTCGATACCTTATGTATGTGTATGTCTCTCTCTCTCTCTCTCTCTCTCTCTCTCTCTCTCTCTATATATATATATATATATATATATATACATATATGCATTATATATATATACCTTATGTATATGTATGTCTATATGTAAACATATAAATGTATGTATGTATTTATGTATTTATTTACTTACTTATGGGAATTAAACACAAAGGCACTACCACCACAATAGATCTTTCCGGTTGAATTAATCGACATATAACTTGAGGCCCTCCTTTTCATGTTAACCAGATACTGGGGATCCTCTTTTTTCCCTGCAATCAAAAGGATGTCATGAACATGTCTCACGTTGGTGTTTTGCGTCCAGCATTACAGTCAGCCTTGGATCCTTCTCATTATAATTTGGTTGTACAGGAAAAATAAGCCTGGTGATAAGGCACATCCTTGTCTGACATCCCCTTTGATTAGTCGGAGCTAAGTAACTTGGTTGTTTACTCATGTGGTTGCTATTTGATTTCATTAAATATTCTTAGTGGTTCTTCGAGGATTTTCGTAATGGCTTCCTGCTCCACTGTATCAAGTACATTAGTGTAGTTGATGAAGCACAAAAACAGGTCGAGCTGTATCTCTAAGGCCCCTTCCTACGATGCCCTGAGTATGTATATGGCATTTGATGTCGACTATTTCTACCTTGATCTTTTACCCTGACCATCACAATTCTTAGTAGTACTAGTAGGTGAAATCGCGCATTAAAACTGACAGTTCTGTGCAGTTCACAATTGGTGGCGCCTGGTTCTTCAGGAAGAGCAATGACCGTTGATTTTTATAAGGCTGATAATATGTCTCCTGCATCGTAGATGTTTTTCAACAGTGTGGTAATCAAGTCTATACCGAATTCCTCTAAAGCATCAAACATCTCCATCGTTACATTGGCCGGCCCTGGCGCCTTGCCTTGTTTTATTTTTTTAAAGCATGATGCACCTCACTTTTCAAGATTGTTGGTCTTTCAAAGTTGTTTCAGAAGGTGTAATTTTCATCCCTCTCTGTATTATATAGTTCACCTATGTACTCCGACCAACTTTCCAGGATTTTATCTTTCTCCATGATGACACATTCTTTCCTTTTTTTTGCCCCTGTTTCACAGCGAGCTGTTTATGCTTTTGTACTCTGCCACGTTGTTGACCTTCTTAGCTTTTATTCTCATTTCCATTATTTCTAGGATCTCAGCTGCCATCCATTTACCCTTTCGATCTTGTTTCTTTACTGGCAGGGCTTTACTTGCTGTGGCAATAAAGCACTCCTTTAACCTATTCCAATCTCCTTATAGCTCACCTTGGAAGTGCTTCGAACCTGCTTTTGACTTTAACAGAATACTGTGTTCCGATATCTACAATAGTTTATAGGATCTGATAAGTCGAGTTGTTTTTCCATTCTAGGTATTTTAGGTATGTTTTCAATCGTAGGCATAACTTTGATACCACTGGGTAATAATCACTGTTGCAGTCTGCCCCTGGATATGGCTTGCATAAAATCGTCGAGTTTCTATATCTCTTTTTGCAAAATGAAGTCCAAACGATTTCTGTAATTATCTTCTGGGCTTTGTCAAGTTGCCAATGACCTTGGATGTTGTACAAATCAGGTGTTTCCAATCTCTTTGATCTCTGTTGTTTCTTTCTTCCAGGCCAAAAAGACCAACTATGTCTTTGAAACCCCCTTGCTTTGGTATTGATGTCTCCTTGGATGATTATGATGTCTGCTTACTTGTTCTGTTTCATTACCTGTTTGATGTCACCATAAAACGCCACGAGGTCTTTTTTCTGTACTGGCAGACATCGGCACATACACTGGAATGATATTGAGGTCTAGTGCTTTATTACTGAGTTTGATCATCGTCACTCATTCTGACACTGCCTAAAAGCCTTTCAGTGACGTCCCCACTACATTGTCTATGATAAATGCAACACCTTTGCGTGTTTAGTCCTTTCTGAGTAAATATTTGTAAAATAATCCGATCTTATCATGGTAAAGCCTGCCCATATTAACTCACACAGTCCAAGTATGTTGATCTTCATTCTGGGCATATTTTTGTTCAACATTGTCTAGGTTTCCTTTCTAATGTAAAGTTCTTACATTCCAAAGAGCAACTGTGCAGATGTTTTTCTTCTTGTTCTTTGGTTGGTGATTACGATTAGAAACTTGAAAACGGTTGGTATTCACCTGTGGCCAATGAAATTGCAAGTCCTGCTAGTGGACTTTTTCTAGATTATTAGCGCTATAGAGTTTCACCTGCCCTGTTTAACTTAGGAAGAGATATTTGACCCTTGTGTGGAATCCTTGCAGGTCCAACCACGCCATGCCAGAGTGACCATGAAATTAGTGCCAATTAAGAGGTAACTCCATTCTTCATAAAACGCCAGTACTCCCGAACTAGAGTCAGTACTCAGGCACGTACCCAGGTACGTTAGATAGTTTGTTTTAGGTCTTACGCATTTTCGTAGTTTAATGCTTTTAGCTCCTTTCGAGCGACATGCTTAATAATGCTAATTTGACGTTTTTTATGCTGGGTATCAGTCTCCTGTCACTGATTGTTTTTCTGAGCACCACAGGGTTGGTAAAATGGTTTACCTGAAAAATGTGAAGCATCCTTTACAGACACTACATACTGAACACTTTCAGTTTACAGCCGATTGCATTGTTCATAGATTATGTTTCACAGCCATTTGTTATCACCTGTAATACAAAGGATTGCAAAACCCATTTTCTTGGAGGCATTGACACATTGTAATTAGCAAAGACAGGATACAATTTCAAGAAGGGATCACTGGCCGCCTCCACTCTCCAATTAAAATCAATGTTAAAATTGAAGTGTTGTTTTTGTATTTTAGAGCTGGTGTGTGTGTGTGTGTACGGGCTAGCCATTTGAAATTGCTAGACGTCTAAGTCGACTAGTGTCTTCCTAGCATACGCCAATACTGCTTTAGGTTTAGTGGCAAGCCACTCAAGTCTTCCTTGATGGTGACCAAACATCTGTTGTCGGATACAGTCCAGTGCTGGACATGAAATTAACCAGTGTTGAAGTGTGTGTGAATGTTGTTCACACTTCGGACAAGTCGGATCGGTGTCAGGATCCAGACGATGGAGATATGCGCGTAGGGCCGGATGGTGACCTGCTCGTAATCTAGCCAATAATACTTCATCTTTACGGGAATTGATAGCTCTCTCGTCGATGGATGGACGGTGCTGTTTGTAGATTTCTTTCGTCCTCTCGTGGGATATGTCAGGATCTTTGATGACATCGTTGATGACTTTCACGGCACTAGACATGGATATCGGCAGAACAGTATCAGGAGGCAGTCCGGTGGCTTCTTTAGCTGCTTTATCGGCGAGTTCGTTACCAGGAACGTTTGAGTGACCAGGGATCCATTGAAAAGTGACTTTTGCTGAGATTGAATTTAGCAGAAGTCTGATCTCGTCCACTTTTGGGTTCCTACCAGTGAGAGCTTCACACAAGGATTTGCTGTCTGTACAGATGAGGATGCTCTTATCGGCTGTTGTATTATTGGCGATCCACTGTAGGGCAGAGATGGTAGCTGCGTGTTCTTCCTCGAAGGAACTCGTGTAAGGACGTCCTCGCTTTTTGATGGTATTAATAACAGTTGGATGTTGGGCTGATCCTTGCGTAATAACAGCCGCAGAACCCCCGTTTGTTGAACCTGCTGTAGCTGAACCGTCGGTGTAGATAGTAAAGTCGGCTGCAATTGTGTTTATCTGTGTGGTACAATGTGCCGTCTTTGTGGCCATGTTGTCATCTCTGCTAGCAATACCTGGTACAGAACAGAAGACTTGACAGTGTTGGGAAACGTCAAGGTCCCACGGAGCGATAGTGAAAAGTTCTGTCTGCAGACGATGTTGTAGGGCGTCTGGTAGAGCCTCAGCTAGCTCGTTGGCTTTTCGTCTCCAATGTTGGCGCGAGTGGACACGTTGCACGATGTTGTTTTCGAAGGCGGTGCGCTTTGGATGATCAGCAGGGCAACGTAGAGTCTTTTCCCGAGATTTCAAGATCAGACGAGAGCTGGTCGTCGAATAGCTGGGTACGTTGGCTTCGAGATGCAGAGCTTCAGTCGGTGTTGAGACTAGTTGGCCAGTAGCAATGCGGAGAGCTCGGTTTTGTAGAGACTCTAGGCGAGTCATGTTAGTTGCTGATATCCAGGGTTGCCATGCGGGAGCTGCGTAGTTCATCTTGCTTCTGATGTAGGCGAAATACATTGTCTTCAGGATAGATTTTCGCCAGCCCCAGGTGGAATGGGCGACGACCTTCATTGCTCGTAGCTTGTTGGTGGTATCAGCAAGGACTTTGTTGATGTGCGCATTGAACGTCAGACTGCGATCCAGGATGACACCGAGCAATCTTGGAGTGCTGTTAAATGGAATAGTCCCTCCTTGTAAGTGGATAGTTGGTACCCATTTGCTGTCGTTGGTCCAGGTTGAGAAGGCTGACACTTCGCTTTTGTCCACGTTAAGTTTGATCTTCCACTCGGCACTCCACTGTGATACTACATCAACTTGTTGTTGGGCGATGTGTTCTGCATCGGCAGGTTTTCTAGCAGTGGAGAGGATCGAGACGTCATCAGCAAATAGAGCATTTACAGTTTCGTCGGAGAGTTTGGTTGCCAGGTCGTTGATGTAGAAAAGGAACAGTAGCGGTGACAAAACTGAACCTTGAGGTAACCCTTGACGGAAACAGCGGCTGTTGCTAAACACATTGAAGAGCTGGACGCGGGCTCGACGGTCGTTCAAGAAGGAATGTAACCAATGAATGAGACTTGACGGGATCCCCATGTTGAACATGTGTAGAAGTAGTTTCTCACGCCAGATGGTGTCGTAGGCTTTACTGAAATCAAGCAGAACTAGCACAGATCGGTTCATAGGTTTCTTTTGGAAACCATCTTCAATAGCTTGGACAACTCGTAGAATTTGATCTTCGCAGCTACGACCCTTTCGAAAGCCTGCTTGGAACCTGCTGAATAGATTTCCCGTTTCTGCAATGTAGAATAAGCGGTTGGCGATCATTCTTTCAAGAAGTTTCACCACGCATGATGTCAGACTGATAGGCCGGTACGATGCAACTTCACTTGGTGGTTTGCCAGCTTTCAGGATTGGAATGATAATGGCCACTCGCCATACACGAGGACAGTCAGCATGTCGAAACGAGTCATTAAAGATGGCGAGAAGTTCTTGTAAAGCGATCGGTCCAAGAGCCTTTAAGAATGGTGGTGGGATGTTGTCAGGACCAGCAGCACCTTTCCTCTTTATTCGTTGGATTGCGGACGTTAGTTCTTTGATGGAGAAGTCAGAGCAGCTCTTGTCGTCGGCAAAGGGAGCATCGAGGCATTTCTTCAATTTGCGGTTAAGCATTCGGCCAGCGGTAGATGTTTTATGCTTACTGACATTGGCATAATGATTGACGAAGACGTTGGCTTTGGCTTTAGCGTCGGTGATCAGTCTCCCATTTACAGACATGGCCTCGTTTGGTGAATTAGCTTCTGGTGTACCATTGAGACCCTTTATAACTTTCCACATGTCCCGATCATTGCTGTTGGTCATGGCGCCTTCAAGTACCTCCTTCCAACTTTCTGTTTTTGCTTCGATGATGGCTTCATTGGCTTCACGGCAGGCCTCGATCCATTCTTGTCTGTTGTTGTTAATAGTACGCCGAAGATGGTTTCTGGTGCGTATTTTTGCTCGGACGTGCGGTGTCATCCACGGCTTGGCTTTGCGGCGAGGTTTAGTCTTCCCAACATGTGTTTCAGCTACTGAAGTCAGGATTTCTGTAAATCGGGCTAGACGTCTCGACAGGTTCGGTTCGGCTGTCAGTTCCCGCATGCGCTCATCAACAATCTTCCCAAAGTTTTCCCAGTCAACTCCCTGATGTTTCCATTTAGCTTGTTTCGGCAGAACTGGTTGGTACCGGACAGAGTGGCAAATTTCGAGGTAGATTGGTAGATGGTCAGAATCGCCGATCGGTTCTGTAGTCTTCCATGATGTTTTGGTCGACCATGTAGCACCACTGATAGAAAGATCAGGAGAGCTGACATTGCCAGTGATTCTGCTTGTTCTAGTAGGTGACCCGTTGTTGAGGATGTGAAGGTTTTGGTCATATACCCACTCTTCAATCTCATCACCTCGAGTATCTGGTGGTTGGACGGGATCCCACAGTGCTGAATGACCATTAAAGTCCCCGACGACTATGGAATCAGTGTTAACGGCAATCATTGATGGATCGAATCGTGTAACTTGGGTGTCAGTGTTTGGTAGGTATACATTATGCAGGTGGAGCCATTTGTTTCGAGCTGTGCATATACGGATGGTCTGTATTTCGAGTCCCATTCGCTCCGTAGACTGTAACTTCTCGAAGACAAGGTCGTTTTTGATGAATAATAGTCGGCCACCCCCGTTCAGAACCTTCCTATCCTTGCAAAGTGTGGCATACCCTTCAATGATCGGCGTCTTGTCTGCTTGGCGTAACTTTGATTCTTGCACTGCGCAGATGTCCACAGGTGAATGAAGTAGATGGTGACGAAGCTCGTAGAGTTTTGATTTGATGCCGTCGGCATTCCACTGCAGAATTGATAGTTGCTGACGAGAAGTACCTGGTGATGGTTGGGAAATCAGGCGGTTCGGATCTTGAGAAGGAACGGCTCTTGTATTGTTGCGTTTCTTTGCTGTACACGTATGACACTGCCAGTCCTCATCGCGGTCGCTGCTGTGTGGGCCAGTGCTGCACTTTTGATGAAAACCTTTCCCGCATGATTTACAACGTACCGGAACAGCATTTGATCGTAAAACAGCTGAACATTTACCACAACGTTCTCGTGACTCTTTAGCTTCAGCGAAAGTCATACCCTGAGCTCGAAGTTCGTTAATGCATGGTGGGTTTGAACGTAGCTGATCTCGTGTGGTTGGTCGGTTCTCTTGCGTCCACCTGCCATCGTGTTGTTGACATTTCCATTCCCTTGTAGCTAGGACGCGTTCTCTTACTTCTCGTCTTGGTTCGATAAAGCCACTGCAGGTTCTTGTAAGATGGCACACACTTGAACATGATGGATGAGAACAGTGGTAGGCGGAAGCTGCATACCTGGCTTGGATGGTCTTGTGGCACACGGAGCATGACATACCAGCAGCGGATGATCGAGTGTTGTTGTTCGAAGGATCAGCGGCTGTAGCTACTACCGGAAATCTCGTTGGAGCTGGATCAGTGGAAAGTATCTCGGTAGGTCCATTGCTGTGTAAGGGACATCTCCAGCGTATGATCTTGTTTGTGCTTTTAGCGTGACGAGTTTGAGTTGTTGTTAGTCCGTTACATCGTTGGTGGCATTGCGAATTACAATCAGCTTCAGCACAAGTAGGCGCGACGTCTTGTTTGATTCCCCTGTTAATCTTCTTGTTGCAGACAGTACATATGACAGGATGTTGATCAATCGGACGAGGTCCCGGGTTGCGTTCAATATCTCCAGATTGAAATATAAGTAACGTCCAATTCCAGATGTAAATAAAGAAATACGACGTCAAATTCCAGCTAAACATACTTCGTAAGCAGTAGCTGGATACCTGCTTACAGAAGTCCATGTCGAAGTCAGGATCTGTATCGTAACTGTAGATGTTTGGGTGTAAAGTTTGAAGTCGAAGACTCACAAAGACAGTATACCCGTAGACTTGAATAAGTTCGTTCGTATATAGTCAATACGATCCGCACAATGCCAACGAGGAGGCCTTATTCGTTGTTGTGCTAAGAGCTGGTGTACCGCTAGGCACTAAAGACACATGGCATTAAAACAGATAAAAACACCTTGACCCCAATTTTAACAGACCAGTGTTGTGTGCTGATCAATTTAATCCAAAATGGCATTCAAAAACAGCAAATCGTTAATTAAACACCAAATCATTGATTAAAACAAAATGGATTGCGGAACTGTGAAGACAATACAAATATTTGGATTAGACAGTTTCGTGTACTTTTTGTAAATCATCTACTGGCCTAGTTTTTATTGTTTTTATTTTCTAGAGAAAAAATTTCATATACAATGTTAGTTGTTTAAGATAGGTACAAAAAGTAAAAGGTTTTCTTCAATTCTTCTCCAGTTTTCCTCAATAATGAAATAGGGTTTTACTTGTCTTTCCTCCTATTGAAATCTTGATCCTGACAAATGCCATCAAAAAAGTATTTGACTAAATTGAACAAGATTTTAATCGCAATACTTAAGTTCTCATATATATAACATATAGATATATATAACATTGCAGATCCCTAACATCGTTGCAAATGCTCAAATTTCAGCACTTTGGGGCACCGCAGCAATCTTGTGCCGTGTTCTGCGCCTATGAGGTCCTGGTCCGGACTTGAGACGCAGACATGCTTATCCCAGGTTACCTAGTGACGCAGTAGTGTGGGAAAAAATACATACGTACACACACATACATACATAAATACATACATACATACGTATACATTTATACATACATACATAAACATACATACGTACATATATACATACATATATACATATATGCATATATATATATACATACATACATACACACATACATACATACATACATACATATATACATATATGCATATATATATATATACATACATACATACGTATACATTTATACATACATACATAAACATACATACGTACATATATACATACATATATACATATATGCATATATATATATACATACATACATACANTATTTGACTAAATTGAACAAGATTTTAATCGCAATACTTAAGTTCTCATATATATAACATATAGATATATATAACATTGCAGATCCCTAACATCGTTGCAAATGCTCAAATTTCAGCACTTTGGGGCACCGCAGCAATCGTGTGCCGTGTTCTGCGCCTATGAGGTCCTGGTCCGGACTTGAGACGCAGACATGCTTATCCCAGGTTACCTAGTGACGCAGTAGTGTGGGAAAAAATACATACGTACACACACATACATACATAAATACATACATACATACGTATACATTTATACATACATACATAAACATACATACGTACATATATACATACATATATACATATATGCATATATATATATACATACATACATACACACATACATACATACATACATACATATATACATATATATATATATACATACATACATACGTATACATTTATACATACATACATAAACATACATACATACATACATACATACATACATACATACATGGATCGCACGTTCCACGGTTTTAAAGGCCCCGAAGTTGTTGAAATTGTTTGGCCTAAACGTCTATTTTAATGTACTCTGTCTACTGTTTAAATATAATCTGTCGTTAAATATCATATGGAAAACAACACCGGCCTTTACCTGCCGCAAACTAATATTAAGAAACTTCTGTTTGGAGTACACTAATTTCTACTTACTTTTCAAACTTCTTGGGACAAGCGTTAAAACAATGTTAGGGCCAGGTTAATTCGAAATTATATTTTAAGTATTGCCTACGTAATACTTTAGACTGACATTTCAAAAAAGATTTAAATGATTAACTATATCAGGTAAACTATTGACAATTCTTTGATATTTCCATAGTCTCAATTTGAATTTCTAATATTAGAATGACCTCTGTTTTAGACTAACTTACATGTCTTACTCCGAGAATTTTGCATGATAAATTATCGACTAGATATTCCTCTGTGGCTCTGGGTAGCACTCCACTAAGCACTCACGTAGATTCCAAAAAAAACTTGGAATGAACGTTAAGTAAGATTAGAGGTAGTGGAACTGTGATTCGTATTTCGTAAACAACGAGTTAATATTTAGTTTGAATAAGATAGAAACATTTGAGAAAAGATAAATGATGTCTTACTTCTAACAGTTGTTAACGTGCCTGTACTATATTTTAGCTAGGCCGGAAAACCATGCTTGCTACAAACCCAGGAAGCACTTGTTTTTTGTAGGATTGTAAACTGTTTTGTTTTTGTAATTTACATCTACCCCATAGATGTAGTTATAATTGATTATACTTAATTTTCTCATTTATTGATAAAGTAAAAAATCTTTATTTTTTTCCAGAATAATTAATATTTATAAATATATATATATATATATATATATATATTACCAAATACACCATATGCATCCAAAACAGATAATACATTCCTGTGGCTTATTCTTTTTCAAAGATTTCACTTAATTTTTTTCTCACAGACATGATTTTTTATATTTTTTGTTTGTTTGTTTGTTTGTTTTTTGTAGTATAAATCCATTCCTAAACCAGTACCGATACACTACAGAGTCTCTCAGAGCAGTAGCATTACCACTTGGCCCAATTGGTATGTAATTAGTTTGATTCTAGATTTATTAATGAATAGGATGTTGTGGCAAAATTGAATATTTTGTGTATTTTTCGTGTCATTTGTTGAGTCGTTCCTGCTACACCCAGCTATGCAAAGAGAGGTATTTGGTGCTAACCTGTTTAGACATAAATGTTTATTTGCTATACAGACAAACTGCTTCTGCACTAAATTTTTTAATGGCATTCAACTTAACCTTAAAGTCCAATGTGGAAGTCCAATGTGGAAGTCCAATGTGGAAGTCCATTGAAAGTTTGGAATCTTCATACTTTACAGTGATTATGATTTATGTATTTCATGTGTTCTTTCATCTTTTCTACCCGAGTATGAAATAGACAAAATAGACATCAACTTAACAACTTTTATCTTTTTTTTCAATTGGATTGGTCGCCACTCCTTCGTAGACCACGATAATACACGTCTTTTACTAAGACACAGGTTAAGTTGGCTAGCGAATCTTTAGTGTACATTACTGATTTTTTTACCACTAAAATCCTTGTACAAGATCAGGACTGGGTGGATTCCAGTTTGACATTTAATTCGTAATCATTTTGAGTTTCTCCTTTGTGACGATTACGGTGCTTTGTTTCTCTACTCTGACACCCTTTCTCAGAATCTCAAGTCGTTTTCCATCATTATTTTGCTTTGTTTCTTTGTTCTGTGACTCTTCTTTGTCAGGTGTTATGTTTACTTTCTTCTTACCTTTCAGTTCGTCATTGAACCTACTTTGGTTTTCTTGAAACAATTCTTACCTGAATTGTTTTACTGTTGCACGTCGTTTTGATATTTTAGCTATGACATGTTTCTCTGTAGAAAAATATTTTTTTCTGTATATCTTTCTATTTGCAATGTAGTTTCATCAACTCATTCTTCTGTTACTTCTATATGCCCTTTTCCTCTATCACATTTGTATATTAAGGCTCTTTTTTGTTATTTTTATTTTGAAGATATCATCGTGATGCATCCCTTTTATTTCTTTGATTTTTATTTCCGTTAACAAAACCTGATAATTTAACCTGGCTAACTTGATCTAATAATCTTAGCTCTGATACCGAAACAAAACTACTGCTTCTCGAAATCGCCAGCAAACACTTTCTGTAAACTGGCTTTTGTGCCTCATGAGCTTATGTGGTACTCAAAGCTCTGTTTTCTTCTCGCGACTCGTTTTCTGCTTCCCACAGTAGCATGATATCGACCTGAGTGGACCTGTGTAGCACCCTTGCCCCTGCTTGACGTTAGAGCTTCACAAATTATTTTATTCACTCCGATTTAACGTCGTTTCTAATATTGTGTTATACTTAATCATTTTCTTTTAAGTGTGAGAAAATGGTTCTGCCTCAAGAAAACCCAGTTAATATTGTTTTTATTAATTTTAATATTATTTTTTTATTATTTTATTAATTACTATTTTTATTTGAACAGTTCATGTTCACTCTCATTTGCTATTAAAAGAGTGATGTCATTCTTCATCTTTTTGTTTTTACACATACAGGAGGTGGTTGTGTTGCTGTGGCTGGTGATGGTGGCCTTCGACAGTGGCAAATTGTTGGCAAAGTGATGCATGATGCACATGTGCCAGATTCATTTTTTGGTATCAGGTATTACGTTTTCCTTTAGATTAAACTTTTAATCAGTAAGCAAAATTTGAAAATACAAAAGTCCATTGCACTTTCTTTTTGGAATATTGTGAATGACTTGTTATTTAATTTATAGTTTAATCCAGTATGCATTCAAATTAACCAGTAAATTATTTATGAGTTTACACCAACGAGTGAAAAGTACTCACAGTTACTGTTGGTTCTGTATCATTTAATGGATAAATAAATAAGCTAATTGAAAAACAAAAGAAAGAAAGAAAGAAAGAAAGAAAAGAAAAGAAAAAAAGAAGAGAAATGAATGAAATAAGTAACTGTAATCATTTATGCAGAAATATGTGTACCAATTATTTCACTTAATTTAAGGATGATAGCCCCAATTTTCCCCCCACTATTAGTTGAGGATGGGACAAGCTTACCCCGAAACGTTCTTGATTATATCGTAACAGATTTGTCTTAAAGCCTGATTATGTCTTAACAATTCGTCTTAAATAATTGGATTATCATGGATATGTCAATGAAATGAAATAAAATAAAAGATTTACAAATGACTATTCTGTTCTGATTTATCTCGCATGTGGTTTGCCGTGGCTGTCACCCTTAAATTCATACTAAAGCTACGTTTTCCATCTGATGTCTCTATTTCACTTAATGTTAGAATTTTTATTGGGGGATCTTGGTGGGGGTTTTTGTTCTTTCTTCCTGATTTTATGTCGTTGCCGTAAAAATGGAACAACTAAGCCGTTGAAGCTTTAATAACAGATCGTCCTGCTTCATTAATATGACCATTGGGATGATTGGGATGTCTATTGGGATGAAACGCAAATTCCCTTGCAAGGTGATATCTTAAGGGGTTGGATCAAGATATCAGTCTTTGAAGTGTTTATTTTCACGTGTGTACTACAGGCAAACGTAGAATTGTTTGACCCGTTTACTGTTTTTCTTCGACAGATATTTCTCAAGGAAACAATTTCTTTACCATTTCTTTACCTATGAAAACAAGTCATATTATCTCCTAGCAGGTACTAAGGTGCATTTCACAGTAACATTTATCGAATTCCCTTCACCCATTAGATCTGAAGTGGTTGTGGATTTTTGTAAGTATAGTCCCATGCCATAAACTGTGTTTGTGATACCCAAATGGTCAACATTGTCAGCGTGGTAACATTGGAAATGGTTATTTTTTGACATGGAATGTTAGAGAGTTCTGACATTGAACTTTGAAAATAAAGTGACACTGATTGTCTGGAACGTTTGGACATTAAAATGTTGGGAATATACCCACTGAAAAGTTATGCAGACACTTGGTGTGGAGGTTTGCTAAGCATATTGGAGAACAATATCTTTAAAATGAAGTCAAAAAAACAACTTTGGGACACTAGTTGTTATACAGGTGTGGAAACATAGTGTCAATATTTACATCTGGTTTTATAAATACCAGGTTTTAGGGGACGAATAGAGTGAAACAGGAAAACCGAATCCATATTGGACCAGCTATCTCCACGAAAAGACATTTGACTAAAGGCAGTGCAAGTCACTTTTATTTCCTTTTTTTCATGAATATTTCACTTAGATAAAGCCCCAATCATTTGAACTTAAAGTTTTTAATGTAGGCCGAGTTATGTGTTGATTTAGTGACCGTAGAGTGCCACAATGCTTTTTAAGCTTCTCCTGACCTTTTAATTTCTCAAAGCTTGCATTTCGTTTTATAAATAATAAATGCACTTCTTTAATCACATTTTAAACCAAAATTTTAATTAGATGAATGAAATTTGGGAGAAGGTACACTAATGGGAGTAAATTTGGTTTACATGGATGTAAATAATTTTGCTGAGCTAATAAAAATGTATTGGAATTTTCACATTTTGAATTGATTTTCTACTTTTCAGAGTTGATCAAGGGGACATTTCAAAAGCTGTTATTCTTCAGTCAAACACTTGGTATGACCAAACAGGATTTAAGCCCTCACCTTATATAACAGATCATGGTAAGTATCGTGTACGCTGATAGCTTGTGGGGTAGTCGTAACACTGTAAATCGATAGTTATGAACCCCTAGTCTATGACAAGTGGTCGTTTCATGGGATATAACCAAAGTGTAATATGTGTTAGAAGGATGCTGATTTGTTTAGGCTGTTTGCCTGCATTAGTTTCCATTAGAAGCTCATTTGTTAAAACGGAAATCTTGCAAATCGTATAATATGTTTTTTTGTTATCTTGCGTTTTAACACTACCAATAACAACGTATTTTCTCTGAAGAATCCAAAGACAATACCCTACCTTGTTTTAATTTTTCAAGAGACAGTCTACCAGATAACCTATCAGTTTGCTTGCTTTGTCAATGAATGTGGACAGAGTGTTCACAGTCTGTACCAAAGCTACCACATTTCGTTACCCTTTTTTTTAAACTGGTTCCTCCCAGTTCCTAATATGATACTTTTCGACACATAACATAACAGCGATGCTGGTGTTTATTTGTTACTATAATGTTTGTGTAAACAACAAAGTAAACAAACCTGGAAGCCTCAGTAAAAAGGGTTACATGCTGTTGGGTTTGTTCTCAAAAATTTCAGATTTTGTTTATACCTTTTATCATTTTCCAACCGTACCTTTTTAGACAAAAAAAATTAAACATATGGGTACTTTATCACCGAAAAACACGTTAAGAGTGGTATGGTTTTGCTTAGTCATGAGGAACCGGGAATTGGGGATGAAAATGATTTAAACCTCGTTTAATTGGAAGGGCAAATTTAAAAGTCTAATCTTTTTGAGAAATTAAAGCCAAGTCACTTATTTTGAAGAGGACATATGCCAGTTGGAACAGGATAATCAACTGAACATAGCAGAACCAGCCCAGCTAAGACGGAAGTGAAATAAGAGGCTTACTTTTTTGTATGGTGATTTGTTGCGTAAAGCCGTTGACATAAAGGTAAAAAGGATGACTCAGCTGTTCAAAATGCGGATATGTGCCAGGAATACCCTGGAATACCCTGGAATACTTTCAATAAAGTGAACGTGAGTGGAGTGACATCAGTGCCCAGGCCCCAACGTACTTTTTCTTGCTTCTTCACATAACATCTTATTTCAGGATAAGAATAAAAAATTGGTAAAATAACTCAGATTTGCTGAATTCTGTAAATGTCATACCTATAAACGTCTTACTATAAATTTCTAAGCTTGTAGATGTAACTCAAGATTGCGAGTCTGACCTACAATTTGATTCAAAGTAAGCTTCATATATATATTTCATTTTACTGTAGCATTTATACAATTCAAAAAAGTAATCGGTCTCAAACACTGAGACAAGATTACTCCTACATAAAAAGTATCATATTAGAAGAAAACTGATTACCGATTCAAACTACATTGGGCTCAAAGACTTCCTGTGCTTTGAGAGTTACAAGTTACAAATTCACGATTCACAAATTACGAGTATATACTAACTGGCCTACAGCAGGATGCATTTCAGGTTATATCTGACTTAAGATACAAAAAATATATTATTTAAAACTTAAGGAAGGTTTTGCAAATCTTAAGAGTTCCACTCGTAACTATATTTTGCATTTTATTTATATAAGTAAGTAAGTAAGTAAGTAAGTGCTTACACACCATCTAGTGATGGATGGGTGAAAAACCCACATTCAGCGCCCAACAACAAGCCAGGAAAGTTGAATGCAGGCACATGTACTGTAGCCACAAGAGTGAGATAAAATAACCAAATAAAAATGGAAACATCACTTCAACCTTGCAAGTGGCGCCTCACAACCAGTGAGGAAAGGCACATTGCTCAAGCGGTTGTTGTTGTATGACAACAACTTATGACTACAGCACTCCCCACTCCTAGCCTGATAGCTGACAATACATGGAGAGATGTCTTAGTACAAGCACTAAGTCTGGTATTGCAGCATTAAATAGTAAGTAAGTAAGTAAGACATTCACATCGTAAGTAAATGTATTATCTTGCTCCAAACAGCCGACTTTGAATTATCTGTTAGAGCCAGCAAACCACTGGCCTAGAATTCATTCTCTTGATTTTGTTAATTCAACTAGAAGTACTTTCAGCGGGTTGTTTACCTTGTACTTACTTTGAACCACAACTGATAGCCCAAGTTTAGTATGTGTCTTGCTAGTGTTATGACTCAAAAAGCAATGGGTTTTGTCGTTCCAGCTTTGTTGTGTAGTTATATGAATGTAGCAAAAATAATGCCTATGCCTATCAGGGGTTATCAGTGCTGCAGTATAAAGCCACAGGTGCTTGTAGTGAAATTAATTAAATTATTATTCAATAATAAGTGAATTTAAATGGGCTTTGATGAATAGATAACCACTTGGTAACGACTTTGATTCTTCTTTGACATTTAAAGGCATTAGCTGGTAGCTTGTTTTTTATTTTAAGGAAATGTAGACGAAAATAATATGTAATATATGTATAAATATATGTAATGATATGAATATTCTTTAAGATAATATGTAGGTTTTATTGATGTCAATGTTTTTTCTTATTTCTTCTTGACTCGCAGTAAACAATAAAAACAATTAGTATTCCACGAGGCAAGAAGAGGTTTACAGTAACCCTAACCCCAAACCCAATGACAAACATCCTTGCGGAAAAATTTAAGCGTTATTTGGAAGGAACCGGTATTTCCCTTGTGTTTTTTTCGCTTGTTTTTTCTCTTCTTTTTTTTCTCCTTTATTCTTGTTCTTTATGGGACCATTTAAAATGCTAAAAATATATTGTTTGTGCCAACAACAGACAATGAATGCAAGTACAATGTACTACCAATATTTTAAAGCGCGATTTTTAGCATGAAGTGTTACACTGAAATTCAAAGAATAATAGTTAAATGTGCTACTAGGCAACGGAAAATGTCATATCAGTTTCTTCTTTCAAGATTGAATCAATTGGATTGTTTTACTACGTGCACCATGCTATTTTCATATCAATGAGCTTAACTTGCAAACTAGAACAACTTGTAAATGCAAAACGTCGTTTTCTGCAATGGTTAATTGGAGGTTACGTCAGATAAGGGAAAGATTTGGTGTTTGTTATTCGGGTTATCGGGAAGTGCTATTCGGGAAGCGCTATCGGAAGGGACAGTTTAATACGAAATTAGTCGTGGGAACATAAAAATCGTTCGTTATTGGGAGGATACCCTTATTTTGAGGTTGTACGATTCACAGTTTATCAAATGTTCACAAATTTTTATTGCAACTATTGTATAAATAAACGTGATGTTTAAAGGGTTTTTTTTTTATAAGATCAGCATGTTTAATAAAATAGTGCATTTCCTATTCCACCAGTTGTGCCATCCAATTCGGTGAAGCTGTTACAATCTTTACCTGGTGTCAAGACTGTGGAGATAACTGCAAAATTTCCAGTTGTTGAAGGTATGTTAGAAGTATTACTTTCTTTGTGATGCTGCTCCAAAAGTCGGAGAGGACCAATCCTGTCCATGTGTTTTATCATGTACCATTTCAAGCATTTCACCTTTTGTGCTTTCTGCTGCAGCATTGGTAATAGCAGGCAGTTGCAGTTGCAATGTTATTACTAGTGTAGGTATATATATAATATAATTTTGGAATATTACACACCAGGATCCTATTTATCGTTTCAGTATAACGTTTTTCCCTGTTAGATAATCGTGTTTCAACAAGCTACATTTAGGTTATGGATTTGATTCTAAATATGTTTTCTTTATCTGTATTTTACTCTATTTTAACATAGTACACACAGCAAGAACTAACCTAGTTACGGCATGGCCTGAAAGAAAATCAACTGAAAGTAACATATTGGTTAACAATTGAAATATGAAATCAAAATGTGAAAGAAATAAAATCATTTATTGAATTACATTGTTTACCTGTTTTTGATTCCGCACCAGAAACTTAGATACAAATTTACTGCAGCAGAGACTGAAGGCTACTATCAGCAGCATTTATAACAATGCTAACCAAATGATACTGTAATGCATTCTTTCTGGTGATGCTTTCGTTTCCTGAATGTCTTTAGGGAATGAAAATGTTTTTCCTTCAACAGATCGTTTTGATGGTTATTTCGTAATTGGCGGACAAGCAGTGCCCATTTATTCCCTCCAGTTTTCAAGGGAGCACCTGCCGACATCCAGCAAGAAAAGGGTGTAAAAGGTTTTTGAGAGGTGGTATTACAAAATGATGGTGCGAATAAGTTGGCTGCAGAGAAAACAAATCAGATATTCAGAATTGGTGGAGTAGACAAAGTTACGGACTAAGAGTGGTGCAAGTAAAATGAGGTCATCTGGGCATGTGAATAAACGTGTAGTAACGGAGATTTTAATGGGGGGAATGGGTCGAGGGGAGAAGGGCTGGAAGGAGACAACCTAAAATGGATGAAGAATATCGAAAATTGGGAAACAAATTCAGGAAAAGAACCCGAAATAGTTCTAGGTTTAGCGCACCACGAATAAAATGTAAATCTAGATTGATCCACCACCAGTTAGTGAATGACAATGATGATAATGAACGCGAGGGAAAAGGGAGGGAGAAGGAGATGAAGGAGGAGAAGAAGAAAAAGGAGGAGTGTAACAAAGAGGAGGGTATTGATGGCCTGGCCATTTATACTCTATAATTCATTATTTTTGTACATTTTCCCCATTTGGGGCACATGCATCTAATTAAAACCCATAAATAAATCCGCTGTGCAGTGAACAACAGTATAATGTAGAACACTACTTACGAGTACCCGGTTTTCAATATTACTACCGTCGACCTTTCGCTAGAATGAAAATAAATGTGTTTGTTTTCCCAGTTCTTACAATACTAGACCAATGATTGCTGGAGTCGGTGTCAAGCCGGGAAAAAACTGATTTCTGTAGGGACTTTTCAGAAGTGCCTCAATAGCGCTTTAGCTGAAAGAAATTCTAGCGGAGGACAAATGTTTTGGCTGGGCACTGCACCCATTCCCCGTTTTCCTATTGTTTTTGGTTTGCTTTTCCAGGTACTATAAATGGTTAAAAAAGACGTTTTTTCATGCAGATTATCAATTGCAGGGTGTTCTATATCAAATATGTAGACGACGTAGACCTACAGACGTAAGGGACAAAGTAATCCCTTACATATTTATTTTTTTTGAATATTGATATACGATATGAAACACAATATGTACAATAAAATCTAAGAAGTGTCATTATTTGGTGCCCTCGATATATGTTGCTAAATGTAGTTGACAAATTTTGCCAGTATTCATGTACAAAACAATTAATATCTATATGATAAAGATCTATAAAAAAGAAGCTTTGGTCACGTAAAATGGCTTTAAAGCGAATGAGTTTGATTATACACCACCAAGATGGCTTTAGTTCTAGCTAATTCTGTATGTAAAACCTGTAGTTCTTGTGAGACATGTATGAGCGTGTACTACTCTGGTAGAGACTTGTGAATATTGTGAATATTTTAAACAAAATATGATATTTACTTTTTCACCTATGTTAGTGGATTACACAAGTGGAGAAGTTCCAGTAAATGTACATTTAGAAGCATTCAGTCCAAAAATACCACTAAATTCCAAAGACAGTGCCATTCCAGTCGTCATTTTTAAATTCACCGTAAAAAATACATCAGACAAGACGTCAATGGTTAGTTATGTTCAGTTTTATCGTATGGTTAAGAAAATGTGCTAGATTTAAATTATATTGCCTTTTTTTTCTATGTTAAACGATGCTGTTATATTTTACGGAAATGGGTTAAACTGGATCTTCAAACATATATTTCATTGGAGAATTGGACTTGGTTGTGGCCTTTTGGGGAATGGGGTTTTGATGGGAAGGAGCACATAATATAAGTTTGTTACCGACAACCTTTTAGTGAACGCATTCTTACTTGCATGTGCCTACTTTGGGTGCGGGATAAAATTGATGTAAAATTTGAATGCTTTCTTTTTAAGGAATGGTCCCTTTCTGAGAGTCTGAACGCCAGTCGGGTAAGACCTTCGTTGTAGCTTGGATCCCAAACAAACGCTTAGAGCAATCCATTATTGCAATCAGGAATTTTTTTTTCTCAAAGGAGTACACAAGTACAACCACCGCATGATGATGATTATAACTATTATTATTATTATCGAGTGGTTACACACCATCTAGTGATGGATGGGTGAAAAACCCACATTCAGCGCCCAACAACACGCCAGGAAAGTTGAATGCAGGCACATGTACTGTAGCCACAAGAGTGAGATAAAATAACCAAATAAAAATGGAAACATCACTTCAACCTTGCAAGTGGCGCCTCACAACAAGTGAGGAAAGGCACATTGCTCAAGCGGTTGTTGTTGTATGACAACAACTCATGACTACAGCACTCCCCACTCCTAGCCTGATAGCTGACAATACATGGAGAGATGTCTTAGTACTAGCACTAAGTCTGGTATTGCAGCATTGAATACAGACTGGATATTTGTTATTGCCCTGTTTGGTGACAAAAACAACAACGCACAGGCAAAAAGAGCCATGTTGTTATGTATGCCAAAGGGCAT
>RDPX01000503.1:99107-110740 GCA_003991215.1 Morbakka virulenta
AGGAAGGTAGAAAAGGTAGAAAGGTAGGAAGGTAGAAAGGTAGGAAGGTAGAATGGTAGGAAGGTAGAAAGGTAGAATGGTAGGGAGGTAGAAAGGTAGAATGGTAGGAAGGTAGAAAGGTAGAATGGTAGGTAGGTAGAAAGGTAAGAAGGTAGGAATTAGAATGGTGGAGTGGTTGGGAGGTAGAAAGGTAGGAACGTAGAATGGTAGGAAGGTAGAATGGTAGAGAGGTAAAATGGTAGGAAGGTAGGAAGGTAGAAAGGAAGGAAGATAGAAAGGTAGGAAAGTAAAATGGTAGGAAGGTAGGAAGGTAGAAAGGAAGGAAGGTAGAAAGGTAGGTCTACCATTTTAATTTCCTACCATTCTACTTTTCTACCTTTCTACCTTCCAACCTCCCTACCATTTTACCTCTCTGCCATTCTACTTTCCTACCATTCTACTTTCCTACCATTCTACCATTGTACCTTCCTACTTTTCTACCAACCTACCCACTCTGCTGCCTACCCACCCGCCTACCTAACCACCTACCCACCCGCCTACCTAACCACCTACCCACCCGCCTACCTAACCACCTACCCACCTACCCACCCATCTACCTTCCTACCTACCAGGCTACCTACTCACCTACCTACCTACCTATCCACCTACATACCTACCCACGTACCTACTTACCCACCTACCTACCTACCTACCTATCAATCGGCCTAGGCATCTAAGACTGAAAATGAGAGGCCAGACTAAAGTTGTTTGACCATGTTATGGAAAGAGGTGATGAAAGTGTGATGAAGTTTGTTGAATATAAAGTGTCCAGAGGAAATAAAGGAAGTCAAGCTTAAGAGCAGGCTTATGAACACAGTGAAGACAGGATACAATGGCAAAGCAAAGTGTACCATCTCCAGTGGCAACCCCATGAAAAGGGATAAGAAGGGTGAAGTGCATTTCAGTTGATTTTCTTTTTTCTTTGTTGCAATTTGGAGAATTTACCCTGAAAGTGCCCTGTGATCGATTTTTTTCTGATTAAAAATAATTTTACTTGCAGCATGTGAGTATTACTTTGATTTAAATGATTCTTGGTAATGTATTATACTTTTTTTACTAATTTTTTTCTGTCTTGATAGTTCACTCCATGGAATTAACATGACAAATCCTACATTACCAGGAGACAGTCAGTTTAATGGCCAAGTTGCTGTCGCTTGTAAGTTGAGTTTTATAGGGAAGTGATATCCTTCTAAGGATATTTAAATCTCTTTGCCCCCACTTTGCTATTGTGGCTAAGGCCTTTACGCCATAGCCAAGAGAAATCATACAGATGATGCCCATACGATGAAACACATGCCATTCTACCAAACGACTGACCTACCAATGAATTTACTGACTGAATGATTAAATGGCTGACTAACTGGCTGGCTAACTGACTGATTGACTGACTGACTAATTGATTGACTAACTGACTGACTGACTGACTGACTGACTGACTGACTGACTGACTGACTGACTGACTGACTGACTGACTGGCTGACTGGCTGGCTGGCTGGCTGGCTGGCTGGCTGGCTAACTGACTGACTGGCTGGCTAACTGACTGGCGGACTGACTGACTGACTGACTAACTGACTAATTGATTGAGTAACTGACTGACTGACTGATTGACTGACTGACTGACTGATTGACTGACTGACTAATTGATTGACTAACTGACTTACTCACTCACTCACTTACTCACTCACTCACTCACTAACTGACTGAATGACTGACTGACTGACTGACTGACTCTTTAACCAAGATTAAGTTAAAATCTGTTTTACCCGTTGTTAAGCCGTTTTTGTAATCTGTGTTAGATACCCATATATTTTCTTTCTTCAAATCAAAATTTGCCTTTCTCTCGGTTTTTGTCTGTTCCATCACATCATGATACTTAATGAGAAAGTTCTTATCTTAGTTTTCCTTTGCTGTAACTTAAGACCTTGCAGTGCTTGGGAAAAATGAGTGACTGCAACTTAATCGCGATCGCTGACAATAGATGAAACTTGTAGATATGCAAAGAATACATTGCCACCCAAGTAAAGATAAAAGGCTTTAAAAGCCACTCGGGAAAGTAATTATCTCATCCTTGCCAACTAAAAACATCAAGAACGTCAGAAAAACAAAATGCTGTTAAAATAAAGCAAGAGGAAGCAAGGAGTTCTGGGTTGAACAAGTTAACTCGTTGAAAGATATAGGGACTACCTGAAGTACATCATGCTGAAAAAGATTGGTTATTGCTGGTTTACCACAGGAATGGAAACAAAGTAGGATGATATTCCTTCATTAGTAGAAATATCATCTCCAGAACTGTAAAAACTACAGGGATATAAAATTTTAAAGGCGTTGCTCTCCACTGAGGAGGGAAGGCGGGGAGAGTTGAGAGTAGCAGGATCAAGGGTAAGAAAATAGTCAGAGTAAGCGATAAACAATACGGGTTACATAAAGGCATATAAACTGCATGAGCAGATGCTCTGCCTTTTTATACAGGAAAAAGTGGAGTGGATGGATTGAGTTGACAGGTGTTTTTAGTAAGAGAATTTAAGCACAACACAGGAAGCCAATCTGCCATTAGAAATTAGACCTCTTTTGCTGTTTGAGACTACGAGATGGTCTGTAAGGGAATATTTGCCAGAAAAGATTGGATTCTTTGAAATTTGGAACGTTAAGATATTGTATAATTTATATAGAGAGAATTTCTAAAAAGCATAAGCGAAACAAGAATTCAAAGGTTTTACCCAAAATGGAGCTAATTGGAAAGAGGAGACTGTTATGGTTTGACCATCTTTGTCGCAAAGATGAGAACCACAAAATCAAGAACTGGTTGAACTTGGAATATTGCAGAAACCCACTACCTGCAAGAAAAAAATATTAGTAAACGGTTTAAAAAGATGGTAATTTGCAACAGGTGGCACTATATGTAGAGTCCTTGTTTTGTTTTTTGCATCGATAAAGTATTGCTTGAAGAAAATAAAAGATTGTAATGCCCTGTGGTTTGGATTGCTTTGTGTAAATTAATAATTTTTTTATGTGGTGTAATTTATAAAAGTTTTAGTTTTATGTTTTGAAAACAGAAAAGTAACATTTTAAGCAGTATATATATATATATATATATATATATATATATATATATATATATATATATATATATATATATATATATATATATATATATTTATATATTTATATTTTTTTTTTTTAACAAACATCTCTATACAGATAGAAATATATTTTATGTGTACATTTGGAAGTGATTTAGGTTGTTTTTTTTTGTGAGTGTAGAGGGTGTGTGCTGAAAAAAAAGAGAAAGAGATGGGTCATTGTGTATATGAGTTGGAATCATACATAAACATATCTACNACTGACTGACTGACTGACTGATTGACTGACTGACTAATTGATTGACTAACTGACTTACTCACTCACTCACTTACTCACTCACTCACTCACTAACTGACTGAATGACTGACTGACTGACTGACTCTTTAACCAAGATTAAGTTAAAATCTGTTTTACCCGTTGTTAAGCCGTTTTTGTAATCTGTGTTAGATACCCATATATTTTCTTTCTTCAAATCAAAATTTGCCTTTCTCTCGGTTTTTGTCTGTTCCATCACATCATGATACTTAATGAGAAAGTTCTTATCTTAGTTTTCCTTTGCTGTAACTTAAGACCTTGCAGTGCTTGGGAAAAATGAGTGACTGCAACTTAATCGCGATCGCTGACAATAGATGAAACTTGTAGATATGCAAAGAATACATTGCCACCCAAGTAAAGATAAAAGGCTTTAAAAGCCACTCGGGAAAGTAATTATCTCATCCTTGCCAACTAAAAACATCAAGAACGTCAGAAAAACAAAATGCTGTTAAAATAAAGCAAGAGGAAGCAAGGAGTTCTGGGTTGAACAAGTTAACTCGTTGAAAGATATAGGGACTACCTGAAGTACATCATGCTGAAAAAGATTGGTTATTGCTGGTTTACCACAGGAATGGAAACAAAGTAGGATGATATTCCTTCATTAGTAGAAATATCATCTCCAGAACTGTAAAAACTACAGGGATATAAAATTTTAAAGGCGTTGCTCTCCACTGAGGAGGGAAGGCGGGGAGAGTTGAGAGTAGCAGGATCAAGGGTAAGAAAATAGTCAGAGTAAGCGATAAACAATACGGGTTACATAAAGGCATATAAACTGCATGAGCAGATGCTCTGCCTTTTTATACAGGAAAAAGTGGAGTGGATGGATTGAGTTGACAGGTGTTTTTAGTAAGAGAATTTAAGCACAACACAGGAAGCCAATCTGCCATTAGAAATTAGACCTCTTTTGCTGTTTGAGACTACGAGATGGTCTGTAAGGGAATATTTGCCAGAAAAGATTGGATTCTTTGAAATTTGGAACGTTAAGATATTGTATAATTTATATAGAGAGAATTTCTAAAAAGCATAAGCGAAACAAGAATTCAAAGGTTTTACCCAAAATGGAGCTAATTGGAAAGAGGAGACTGTTATGGTTTGACCATCTTTGTCGCAAAGATGAGAACCACAAAATCAAGAACTGGTTGAACTTGGAATATTGCAGAAACCCACTACCTGCAAGAAAAAAATATTAGTAAACGGTTTAAAAAGATGGTAATTTGCAACAGGTGGCACTATATGTAGAGTCCTTGTTTTGTTTTTTGCATCGATAAAGTATTGCTTGAAGAAAATAAAAGATTGTAATGGCCTGTGGTTTGGATTGCTTTGTGTAAATTAATAATTTTTTTATGTGGTGTAATTTATAAAAGTTTTAGTTTTATGTTTTGAAAACAGAAAAGTAACATTTTAAGCAGTATATATATATTTATTTATTTATTTATTTTTTTTAACCAACACCACTTTACAGTGACAAAAATAGTTAATGTAGGCATTTGGCAGTCATTTCGGTTACTTTTTGCAAGTAGGAAGGATGTACTGGAAAACAATAGAAAGTGATGGGACATTATCGATGATCAGTGATGACATTCATCACAGTAGCTACTCATTTTCAAATAAGAATTGTATAGAATGTATTACTCCGGCAGTGTAGCTTCCCCCAAAAAATAAGTATGAGATCTTTTTATAATCTATTTTGACATTTCTATATTCCATTCAGGACCGATCTCATTATCATAGACATGTTATTAGATCAAGGTATTTTTGTAACCAAATTATTAAACCAATTGTTAACTTTTATTTTTAGTTATCAAAGAAAATGGAGATGAACATTCAACGATGTTACAGTACAATAGCGCACGAGATATGTGGACTCACTTTGCAGAGAACCTTCTTCCTGGCCAAGGACTCCCAGGGCCATCCAAGGTAGACTATATAACAATTTCATTTTGCTAATCTGATGGATTTAAAAGGTATTTTATTCGACAGAAGTGCTTATTCCATCTAAACAATAGGTAGGAAGTTATGAAAAGGGGAGGCAAACCTGCAGTGCAGCCAACAGTTGCCATGTTCGATTGCTTAAGCAAACAAAACAGGACGGTTGAACAAAATAAACCAGAATAAAAGTATATGAAGTACTTGTAGGAAACACAGAAAATAAAGATTATAAGGAAAAGGTTTAAACCATCACGAATAAAGCGCTTTTTATCATTAATCTTTTTTTTTTAAATGTTTATTTTTTTTGTTTTGTGATTTTTTTAAGGTTTTGAATTAAAAGAAATTGTTTAAATTGTTTTAGTGTAATAAAATGTCATTTTGTGGATCTGGATCTGGCAATATCAAATTTTACATAGAAGGCTTTTATTAGAGGGGTTCATATTTTAGGTACGAGATTTCACCAGAGAAATAAGGCAATACGCGCTGATGGTAGGTCTTGTTACTTTACTTATTTTAGTATAAGATTTTAATCTAACGTGTTTCTTAGCTGACAAGCACATTACTTTTGAAAACAACGGGTTTTTAAGAAATATATACTACAGTCGTCTTTTTAAAACTACCCAATATTAATTCCTTAATTACACTAGGTTTGACTTTGAAGCAATTATATTGAAAATGGGAAAGTAAGAAAATAACTATATAAATATATACTCAATCTACAGACAGTACTGTTTCGCCCTTTGTGGGTTCATCAGTGCAGCACAGAGCTTCTGAGAAATAACTCTCTGGCCATGTTACCGGAGCAAACACAGCTTAAGGAGTTATTGTGGGATAAAAAAATATATATATATATCTTCTTTTAATTTACAGCAAGGCAAAACTTGGAATGGAGCATTGGCAGTCAAGCGGAGGTTGATGCCTGGTCAACAAACGGTAACATTTAATATTATGTTCTATCTGGTTTTCCATGTTTTCTTGATCTGAACTTCATTGTTTTGATATAAATTACGGTAATGAAGCATTTAGAGCAGATTCCACAACTTTTTGAGCAAGAGAGTTAGGCTTCTTATGAAAAAGGTGTTACCCAACCCTGTTCATTCAGTCTCTTGACGTGTATAAAAACTGTCACATCTCCTGTATTTTGCCTTGTGCCAGCTTTATCCTTTAATTTTATTTACAATAACGATGAAAGTATTTTTTTATAGCTGTCTTTTCTTTGAATTATTTTGTTGCCATGTAATAGATTAGTTGAATATGTGAGGTATCGAAACAGTGGAGGTTGCTGTGGAGGTTGATGGCTGGTCAACAAACAGTGACATTTTAAAGTTTTAAGTGTTGAATAACATAAGAAAAACACAACATAATATATATAATATATTTTACTTATATATATAAAAAAAATGTTTATTACTGTGATACGTGGTTCAATAATTTTTAACAATTTTATTTCCACTTTACAATTTGCGAGGTGCTAATTCACCCCTCTTGTATGTATCGAGTGAGATGGTACCGCTTCCTTTTTACTGTTTTGTAGTTTAGTTTAATGTAAATATGTGTCGCAAAATATTGATTTTACTGAGTATTGGATTTAACATTTCCTGTTGTACAAAGTGATAATTAGGCCTGGTGTAATTGTTACAATTAGTTTATCTGTAAGTGAAATTGTAAATAACCTGTTGTTATTTTATTGTCAGGTATTCACTTACATGCTTTCCTGGTACTTTCCAAACAGGTAAGAGTAGTTGTTTCTTTGCATGGTAAGTACTAACATAAAGCTGCAGGCTCCAGTGCTTTTACTTTGTTTATGAAAGATTTTTGTTGTTGCTATTTTGTTTTCTTCCACCCATTCTACCCCCTCTCGTTTTACTTCCTCGACTTACAAAATTAAAAATATTTCACTGATGCCAATGTGAAGAGTCACGCAGAAATATCAAGCAAGATCAGGCAAAAGCATAGTACTAGTGAAGGGAAGAGAACGTATTTTTTATTGCTGTTAGTTGAACGCCTTTAAACACCACAAACACCTGTCTTCGCGCTGACCAGGATGAATAATATTCATTCATTAATACATTTATATATGCATATATACATACATACATACATACATACATACATACATACATACATACATACATACATACATACATACATACATACATACATTATGATTGCTCCTTCTTGTCAGATGAGTGCCGTTCCTTCATTTCCTTTTCTGTCTGCTCTTGCCGCCCGTGTAGTCTTAAGTGGCTCTTAAGACCAGAATTAGTAACAGTAAGGCCCACAACAGGAATGATTCTGGGTCTAGTGGTCTGACGAGAGTTCTGATGATTCACCAGTTCTACCTTATACATAAGTAACCGACCACACACCTTACAAGGCCAAAGAGGGCAACAATCAGCTGGCAGAAGTTCGTGCTTCCTGCAGATTCTCCGCAGTTTAACACGAGAAACTTCTCTTCTCATACAACTTAACACCTTGAAAGATTAAACCTCTCCATTGGTCATGATCTGCAGTTAATGCCTGTCAGCTGTCATCAGCAGTATCCATATGCTTCTTTGAACCTGCTTTGTGGTTTACACCGAGGTCTTTTTCCAGATGACATTTCTCCGTAGAACAGTTGCTTAGGGAGCCAGGAGTCGTACATTCGCATCAATTGGCGAGTCCAGCTCTTCTGACGTCTCATCACTATTGACGATATGCTTATAGAGGTTGCTTTGGAGAAGACAGTAGTGTCGGGTGTACGACTCTCTCATTTGATTCCTAGAATGTGCCTGAGGCAATGATGATGAAATCTCTCAAGCAGCTTGATTTGCGGTTAGTGCAGAGTCCATGTTTTTGACGCATACAAAAGAATGGCTAACACATAGGTCTCACATACCAAGAGTTTGTTTTTTAGAGTGGGATCACCATCAGACCAAATTCTGTCTTCTAATTTACCAAAAGAACCTAAAGCTTTGCTGACCCTTATTTTGATTTCAAAATCGAGAGAGCCATCATCTGAGAGAGAGCACTGCCCAGGCAGACAGAATGCTTGACAACGTCAAGCCATTTTTCATTAACAAAATTGCATCCAAAGCCAGTTCCGCATTTTGTAAGCTGGCCAAAGGCTTATGGTCAGATAGTTACAGGCCTGTACATTACCTTGGTTTTATCAATGCGATCCCACAGCACCATCTCAATGTTGATTCTCTTGGATCGTTCAAGGACTTAAGTATCAAGTATTCCAACTGATATTGTAGATTCTCCTGATACAAATGTGATGAAGCCTTTCCAAAAGTTTGAGATTTATGTAGCCCACGTTTCTGAGCCATATAACAAAGAAGTAAGTTCACATGCTTTTTAAACACTAATCTTTGTCTTTGATGTGATTCCCTGATCTGACCATAAGAGTTTGGCCAGCTTACCAAATGCAGAACTGGCTTTTGGCTGTTCTGTCTTCAGTCTTCTTGGATGGTGAGGCTAAAAGCTTTGCATGCACATGACAGTTTGTTCATAATCAGCTGCATACAAAGCCTCGCAGACAAGATTCTGAAAAATTTTAGAGCTCGAATTGAGACGGCAAAGGTTGATATTCAAAACGGTATGTCTACCGCTAGGAACCAGTAGGTCATACTGTTTTCCAACGTTGTCAAGTGATATTGGTTCTGACAGTGGTCCACTGAAGTTTACTCGGCCCTTAATATTATGGTGTAACTGTTTAATCATCTTTACAAAACTCCCATGGCATTAAAGTTTCATAAGAATCTTCCTTACGATTGATGATATCAAAAGCTTTGGTCAGATCGATAACAAATAACTTGATATACTGGTACCCGCTGCTTCGTCAACTTCTACATAAGTTGGCGAGCAGTGAATGTCATATCCACTGTGCCACGTCCAGCTCTGAAATCACATCGAGTCTCTGGAATGACTGTTGGACAGACCCAAATAATCAGCCGATTCAAAGCAATCTGCGGTAGAACATTTTCCACCACTTTAAGTAGGCAATTACCTTTATGGTCACCACACTCAGACTTCCCTTTGTAAATCGAAACCATTATCGCATCCACCAAATATTGAGAAATTGTACTCCCTTGCCATACAGCAAGGATGAGCTGATGAATCAGGACAGTTATCATTTCCAAAAAACAATAGTTCGACGAGTATCCCATCCAATCCTGGTGCTTTCTAAATGTTAACTTTTTCATGGCGTTTTTTGTCTCATCATTGCTGGGATCTGTCATTATCTCCTTAATGATATCCGTATGAGAAGCGTCTTTCGATCCCAAGGGCACCAATGTAGCCACATGTTTTACTGAGTGACCTTCTCAGGGCCATCCTCTTGGAGAGAGAGAGAGAGAGAGTACAATGGCAACTGAGATGTGTCTCACTCCCGAATGCAGTAACTCCCACTGAAGCTCATTCACCTGAACGACTGGTGACAATTTCAAAAGGATCAGTTTGTTGATGATTNAGCTTTGCATGCACATGACAGTTTGTTCATAATCAGCTGCATACAAAGCCTCGCAGACAAGATTCTGAAAAATTTTAGAGCTCGAATTGAGACGGCAAAGGTTGATATTCAAAACGGTATGTCTACCGCTAGGAACCAGTAGGTCATACTGTTTTCCAACGTTGTCAAGTGATATTGGTTCTGACAGTGGTCCACTGAAGTTTACTCGGCCCTTAATATTATGGTGTAACTGTTTAATCATCTTTACAAAACTCCCATGGCATTAAAGTTTCATAAGAATCTTCCTTACGATTGATGATATCAAAAGCTTTGGTCAGATCGATAACAAATAACTTGATATACTGGTACCCGCTGCTTCGTCAACTTCTACATAAGTTGGCGAGCAGTGAATGTCATATCCACTGTGCCACGTCCAGCTCTGAAATCACATCGAGTCTCTGGAATGACTGTTGGACAGACCCAAATAATCAGCCGATTCAAATCAATCTGCGGTAGAACATTTTCCACCACTTTAAGTAGGCAATTACCTTTATGGTCACCACACTCAGACTTCCCTTTGTAAATCGAAACCATTATCGCATCCACCAAATATTGAGAAATTGTACTCCCTTGCCATACAGCAAGGATGAGCTGATGAATCAGGACAGTTATCATTTCCAAAAAACAATAGTTCGACGAGTATCCCATCCAATCCTGGTGCTTTCTAAATGTTAACTTTTTCATGGCGTTTTTTGTCTCATCATTGCTGGGATCTGTCATTATCTCCTTAATGATATCCGTATGAGAAGCGTCTTTCGATCCCAAGGGCACCAATGTAGCCACATGTTTTACTGAGTGACCTTCTCAGGGCCATCCTCTTGGAGAGAGAGAGAGAGAGAGTACAATGGCAACTGAGATGTGTCTCACTCCCGAATGCAGTAACTCCCACTGAAGCTCATTCACCTGAACGACTGGTGACAATTTCAAAAGGATCAGTTTGTTGATGATTGCCAGCTGCACATCTGATATCTTGCTGCAGATATCTTAACCCATGATTCTGTCCGGGACGCCTGATTTCAATATTTACCCCTACCCCCACATCTGAAGGCCCTTCCCCTATCCGCAACCTGGGGACCCAGCACATGGGTTTTTTCATTAGAACACCACACCACATACACATACATGCATACATGCATACATACATACTTCCATATACATACATTCATTTACATACATACATACACATACATACATAGACATACAAACGCACATACTAATATGTATACAAACATACATACATGCTTATATACGTACATATGTACGTACTTAGATAAATCTGCACACACGCGTTTCGCAGGCCAACAAGTCGCCACTGCAGCTTGGAACATGTGAATTTTCTCTATTCTAAACAAAGACCCCCATCAATTCACTTAAGACATAATTGTGGTACATTTATGTGATTATGATGGACCAGAGTGCTCATCCTACTAAAAAAGCAGGGAGTCACTTAGCTACATGAGGCTATCGTCACCACTCATCAGTTTTAAAGAGTCCACAACCGTCTATCGATCGACGATAGATTAATAGATAGATAGATAGATAGATAGATTGATTGATTGATTGATTGATGGATGGATAGATAGACAGATAGATAGATTGATAGATAGATTGATTGATTGATAGATAGATGGATAGATAGATAGATAGATAGATAGATAGATAGATGGATAGATAGATAAATAGATAAATAGATAAATGGAGAGATAGATAGATAGATAGATAGATAGATAGATAGATAGATAGATAGATAGATAGATAGATAGATAGATGGATAGAT
>RDPX01000503.1:119348-129348 GCA_003991215.1 Morbakka virulenta
GTACAGATGTATGTTTTTTGACTGTTTTTAAACTTTTTCTTTTGTTGCTTTTAGACCTGAAGATGGATTAGAAAATCCGAAATATATTGTCAGAAAAATATATGCTCATTCTTGGTTCATTTATTTAAAACAAGTTTTGATATGCCACAATGTTTTTATCATACATGTTATTTCTATTTTGTAGCACACCAACCTGCTTGTGGAGTGAAGATGGCAATCTGTATGCATTTGAAGGTAATCTCTTGTAAAGAAACAAATAAATATATTTATGCACTAGTATTCTTCTTTTTGCAGGTGAAACTTTCTTAAAGATACCTAGTATAGACTAAAAAGGAACTGGGCAGTTATTTTACAACAAATCAAGACAACGTCGGGACACCAGTCAATTTGTTTTTCTAACGAATCAGCAAAATAAAGGGCTATATCCTGAAATAAGACAGAACATACAGATTACATTCACACTCGTGTAATATAAGTTTTAAATGTAATTTATAAATCTTCATCTTTTGTAGTGTGCTTTGTTGTATTTGTTGTAATGATATGCTGAAACCTCTGTTATATCGTTATAAATGTCATATATATAATATATATATTAAAAATATGTACACACACGAAATTTAGCACAAACCAAGCCATGACTAGTCATTATATATTAGTATGACCATTGTGTTTTGAGTGTTTACTTGCATAAGTTGCCGAAAACAATATCCAGTTTTTGTTTTTTGTTTTTCCTTGTTCCAATTTACATTACGAAGGCGAAACCTCTCGCCATTTTGTAATTATTCAGCACTTTTTTTAGGCTTGAATAACTCCAAACTATTTTCTTTTCCTTCTTCTGCGTAGGCTGCAGTAAGAGTTCGGGTAAGTGTTTTGTTGTTAGCAATATTTTGCTTATTACTTGTATTTACATTTTTTGTTTCATTTTAGATCAAGCTTTATTCTCCCATTATTTCAAAATACAGGATGAAAATGTAATTATATATGTAGTTATATGTCTTAAGCAAGAATTTGTCAATAGGTATAATAACTATATTATATTACATATTACAGCTTAGTATAGTATATTAATACGTTTGGTTTTGATATTATGTAATACATTTATTGGATGATTAAGTAACCATTTTAAACATAATAAGCGTAATAAGCATACTAAGTATAATAAGCATAATAAGAATAATAAGCATAATAAGAATAATAAGCATAATAAGAATAATGAGCATAATAAGAATAATAAGGATAATAAGAGTAATAAGCGTAATAAGCATGCTAAGTATAAGCATAATAAGAATAATAAGCATAATAAGAGTAATAAGCGTAATAAGCATACTAAGTATAATAAGCATAATAAGAATAATGAGCATAATAAGAATAATAAGCATAATAAGAATAATAAGCATAATAAGAGTAATAAGCGTAATAAGCATACTAAGTATAATAAGCATACTAAGTATAATAAGCATAATAAGCATACTAAGTATAATAAGCATAATAAGAATAATAAGCATAATAAGAATAATGAGCATAATAAGAATAATAAGCATAATAAGAGTAATAAGCGTAATAAGCATACTAAGCATAATAAGAATAATGAGAATAATTAGCATAATAAGAATAATGAGCATAATAAGAATAATAAGCATAATAAGAATAATAAGCATAATAAGAATAATAAGCATAATAAGAGTAATAAGCGTAATAAGAGTAATAAGCATAATAAGCATACTAAGTATAAAAAGCATAATAAGAATAATAAGCATAATAAGAATAATAAGCATAATAAGAATAATAAGCATAATAAGAATAATAAGCATAATAAGAATAATAAGCATAATAAGAATAATAAGCATAATAAGAATAATAAGCATAATAAGAATAATAAGCATAATAAGAATAATAAGCATAATAAGAATAATAAGCATAATAAGAATAATAAGCATAATAAGAATAATAAGCATAATAAGAATAATAAGCATAATAAGAATAATAAGCATAATAAGAATAATAAGCATAATAAGAATAATAAGCATAATAAGAATAATAAGCATAATAAGAATAATAAGCATAATAAGAATAATAAGCATAATAAGAATAATAAGCATAATAAGAATAATAAGCATAATAAGAATAATAAGCATAATAAGAATAATAAGCATAATAAGAATAATAAGCATAATAAGAATAATAAGCATAATAAGAATAATAAGCATAATAAGAATAATAAGCATAATAAGAATAATAAGCATAATAAGAATAATAAGCATAATAAGAATAATAAGCATAATAAGAATAATAAGCATAATAAGAATAATAAGCATAATAAGAATAATAAGCATAATAAGAATAATAAGCATAATAAGAATAATAAGCATAATAAGAATAATAAGCATAATAAGAATAATAAGCATAATAAGAATAATAAGCATAATAAGAATAATAAGCATAATAAGAATAATAAGCATAATAAGAATAATAAGCATAATAAGAATAATAAGCATAATAAGAATAATAAGCATAATAAGAATAATAAGCATAATAAGAATAATAAGCATAATAAGAATAATAAGCATAATAAGAATAATAAGCATAATAAGAATAATAAGCATAATAAGAATAATAAGCATAATAAGAATAATAAGCATAATAAGAATAATAAGCATAATAAGAATAATAAGCATAATAAGAATAATAAGCATAATAAGAATAATAAGCATAATAAGAATAATAAGCATAATAAGAATAATAAGCATAATAAGAATAATAAGCATAATAAGAATAATAAGCATAATAAGAATAATAAGCATAATAAGAATAATAAGCGTAATAAGAATAATAAGCATAATAAGAATAATAAGCATAATAAGAATAATAAGCATAATAAGAATAATAAGCATAATAAGAATAATAAGCGTAATAAGAATAATAAGCATAATAAGAATAATAAGCATAATAAGAATAATAAGCATAATAAGAATAATAAGCATAATAAGAATAATAAGCGTAATAAGAATAATAAGCATAATAAGAATAATAAGCATAATAAGAATAATAAGCATAATAAGAATAATAAGCATAATAAGAATAATAAGCGTAATAAGAATAATAAGCATAATAAGAATAATAAGCATAATAAGAATAATAAGCATAATAAGAATAATAAGCATAATAAGAATAATAAGCGTAATAAGAATAATAAGCATAATAAGAATAATAAGCATAATAAGAATAATAAGCATAATAAGAATAATAAGCATAATAAGAATAATAAGCGTAATAAGAATAATAAGCATAATAAGAATAATAAGCATAATAAGAATAATAAGCATAATAAGAATAATAAGCATAATAAGAATAATAAGCGTAATAAGAATAATAAGCATAATAAGAATAATAAGCATAATAAGAATAATAAGCATAATAAGAATAATAAGCATAATAAGAATAATAAGCGTAATAAGAATAATAAGCATAATAAGAATAATAAGCATAATAAGAATAATAAGCATAATAAGAATAATAAGCATAATAAGAATAATAAGCGTAATAAGAATAATAAGCATAATAAGAATAATAAGCATAATAAGAATAATAAGCATAATAAGAATAATAAGCATAATAAGAATAATAAGCGTAATAAGAATAATAAGCATAATAAGAATAATAAGCATAATAAGAATAATAAGCATAATAAGAATAATAAGCATAATAAGAATAATAAGCGTAATAAGAATAATAAGCATAATAAGAATAATAAGCATAATAAGAATAATAAGCATAATAAGAATAATAAGCATAATAAGAATAATAAGCGTAATAAGAATAATAAGCATAATAAGAATAATAAGCATAATAAGAATAATAAGCATAATAAGAATAATAAGCATAATAAGAATAATAAGCGTAATAAGAATAATAAGCATAATAAGAATAATAAGCATAATAAGAATAATAAGCATAATAAGAATAATAAGCATAATAAGAATAATAAGCGTAATAAGAATAATAAGCATAATAAGAATAATAAGCATAATAAGAATAATAAGCATAATAAGAATAATAAGCATAATAAGAATAATAAGCGTAATAAGAATAATAAGCATAATAAGAATAATAAGCATAATAAGAATAATAAGCATAATAAGAATAATAAGCATAATAAGAATAATAAGCGTAATAAGAATAATAAGCATAATAAGAATAATAAGCATAATAAGAATAATAAGCATAATAAGAATAATAAGCATAATAAGAATAATAAGCGTAATAAGAATAATAAGCATAATAAGAATAATAAGCATAATAAGAATAATAAGCATAATAAGAATAATAAGCATAATAAGAATAATAAGCGTAATAAGAATAATAAGCATAATAAGAATAATAAGCATAATAAGAATAATAAGCATAATAAGAATAATAAGCATAATAAGAATAATAAGCGTAATAAGAATAATAAGCATAATAAGAATAATAAGCATAATAAGAATAATAAGCATAATAAGAATAATAAGCATAATAAGAATAATAAGCGTAATAAGAATAATAAGCATAATAAGAATAATAAGCATAATAAGAATAATAAGCATAATAAGAATAATAAGCATAATAAGAATAATAAGCGTAATAAGAATAATAAGCATAATAAGAATAATAAGCATAATAAGAATAATAAGCATAATAAGAATAATAAGCATAATAAGAATAATAAGCGTAATAAGAATAATAAGCATAATAAGAATAATAAGCATAATAAGAATAATAAGCATAATAAGAATAATAAGCATAATAAGAATAATAAGCGTAATAAGAATAATAAGCATAATAAGAATAATAAGCATAATAAGAATAATAAGCATAATAAGAATAATAAGCATAATAAGAATAATAAGCGTAATAAGAATAATAAGCATAATAAGAATAATAAGCATAATAAGAATAATAAGCATAATAAGAATAATAAGCATAATAAGAATAATAAGCGTAATAAGAATAATAAGCATAATAAGAATAATAAGCATAATAAGAATAATAAGCATAATAAGAATAATAAGCATAATAAGAATAATAAGCGTAATAAGAATAATAAGCATAATAAGAATAATAAGCATAATAAGAATAATAAGCATAATAAGAATAATAAGCATAATAAGAATAATAAGCGTAATAAGAATAATAAGCATAATAAGAATAATAAGCATAATAAGAATAATAAGCATAATAAGAATAATAAGCATAATAAGAATAATAAGCGTAATAAGAATAATAAGCATAATAAGAATAATAAGCATAATAAGAATAATAAGCATAATAAGAATAATAAGCATAATAAGAATAATAAGCGTAATAAGAATAATAAGCATAATAAGAATAATAAGCATAATAAGAATAATAAGCATAATAAGAATAATAAGCATAATAAGAATAATAAGCGTAATAAGAATAATAAGCATAATAAGAATAATAAGCATAATAAGAATAATAAGCATAATAAGAATAATAAGCATAATAAGAATAATAAGCGTAATAAGAATAATAAGCATAATAAGAATAATAAGCATAATAAGAATAATAAGCATAATAAGAATAATAAGCATAATAAGAATAATAAGCGTAATAAGAATAATAAGCATAATAAGAATAATAAGCATAATAAGAATAATAAGCATAATAAGAATAATAAGCATAATAAGAATAATAAGCGTAATAAGAATAATAAGCATAATAAGAATAATAAGCATAATAAGAATAATAAGCATAATAAGAATAATAAGCATAATAAGAATAATAAGCGTAATAAGAATAATAAGCATAATAAGAATAATAAGCATAATAAGAATAATAAGCATAATAAGAATAATAAGCATAATAAGAATAATAAGCGTAATAAGAATAATAAGCATAATAAGAATAATAAGCATAATAAGAATAATAAGCATAATAAGAATAATAAGCATAATAAGAATAATAAGCGTAATAAGAATAATAAGCATAATAAGAATAATAAGCATAATAAGAATAATAAGCATAATAAGAATAATAAGCATAATAAGAATAATAAGCGTAATAAGAATAATAAGCATAATAAGAATAATAAGCATAATAAGAATAATAAGCATAATAAGAATAATAAGCATAATAAGAATAATAAGCGTAATAAGAATAATAAGCATAATAAGAATAATAAGCATAATAAGAATAATAAGCATAATAAGAATAATAAGCATAATAAGAATAATAAGCGTAATAAGAATAATAAGCATAATAAGAATAATAAGCATAATAAGAATAATAAGCATAATAAGAATAATAAGCATAATAAGAATAATAAGCGTAATAAGAATAATAAGCATAATAAGAATAATAAGCATAATAAGAATAATAAGCATAATAAGAATAATAAGCATAATAAGAATAATAAGCGTAATAAGAATAATAAGCATAATAAGAATAATAAGCATAATAAGAATAATAAGCATAATAAGAATAATAAGCATAATAAGAATAATAAGCGTAATAAGAATAATAAGCATAATAAGAATAATAAGCATAATAAGAATAATAAGCATAATAAGAATAATAAGCATAATAAGAATAATAAGCGTAATAAGAATAATAAGCATAATAAGAATAATAAGCATAATAAGAATAATAAGCATAATAAGAATAATAAGCATAATAAGAATAATAAGCGTAATAAGAATAATAAGCATAATAAGAATAATAAGCATAATAAGAATAATAAGCATAATAAGAATAAAAAGCATAATAAGAATAATAAGCATACTAAGAATAATAAGCATAATAAGCATACTAAGTATAATAAGCATCATAACATAATGAGCATAATAAGCATAATAAGAATAATAAGCATAATAAGCATACTAAGAATAATAAGCATAATAAGCATACTAAGAATAATCAGCATAATAGTCTGATTTCTAGAAGGTGATGCTTTTGATATTAACCCTGGCGAGGTATCTCCTTCTGGAATACTCGTTTTTGAGGATGCTCAGTTTGTCTTTGTTTCCAGTTCTTTCTTAATGTATTTATATTCAATCTATTGGTTAAATTCGCTTCTGGAAAGTTTGAATCTCTTGAGTTTTGTAACTTTTTTTTGATTTTCTTCACACTTCCATACTCTTATTGCCTTATTCACCATTCAGAATGGAAAAGCCAACTTACGTCTAATGTTGTGATAATTTCCAAAAATAAGCTTCGAATTATGAGCAGGATGTACTTAGGGTGTGGAAGTTGTGATTGTAAAAGCTGTATGTAGATCTCATTGTGTAACAACATTTAATATTTGCTCCATTATTTTTTAAAGCAAAATTATTGCAAAAGATTGCCATTAAAAGATGTTGTTTTCATTACATCTGACCCGCTTTCTGTTTTGCATTGACGTGAAATGTTAAGATAGCAAAATATTTTACTTGTAGAATTTTTACAGATGATTACTTCATCCCACGTCGAATAAGTAAGAAATAGAAAGACGCACTGCCATTATAACTGTATTGTTTGATAAAAATATCAGTAACTGAATTATGCTTGTTCTAAACAGTATTGTTATAACTAACAGCCAGCTGCTTTTCGTGTTCGTAGGTTGCTGCCCACTGAATTGCACACATGTTTTGAACTATGAAATGGCGATTGCCAAGTAAGTTTTTGTCTATACAAATGTATCTTATCAATTATGTTTGCAATATATTCTAATTATGTCTTTGTGCCCAGGAAGTACGCTAGAGATGGAAGGAAAAAGTAGTAAAACAAAGCAAAAGCAGAAACTGATGTTATCGAAAGGTGAAAGTTGGCAGATATAAAGCTAAGATTTTTAAGAAGTTCAAAAAAGAAATGTTTGGAGGTTTGTGGTCAGAAATAACCTGGTTGTAGACAAGGGGAGAAAAAAAGATAAAAAAAGATAAGAATTTATCAAATGACAAATGCTCATACAAAAGCTGAAATCACTGAAATCAATACCCATCGTCATTTTCCTTTTGATCATAATGACCCATTAGATTTTGTGTCTTTTTTTTTTTAAAAAAATATACTTGTGTTGATTTAGGTTTTTTGTTGTTTTTATTTACCTTCAATGCACCATGTTCTTCACACAATTACATTGTCCCATATTCACAGATTGTGGCCCGATCTTGAAAGAACTATGCGGCAAATAGATCTTTTTAAACAAATAAATCCTTATGGAGTCATCCCAAGGTATGTATTGTCTCTCTTCTATGTGTTTAGTGCAACAATTTTAGTGCCAATTTTACCCATTCCTTGCTCTCCAGGCATAAAATGAGTGGGCAGGTAAATGAGGTTCTTTTTTGTTGTGTTACAATGCTTTCAGAAAATGTCTTCTATTTTCAACTAACTTTTTAAACTTGTAATGAAAGATGTAATGTAGTACATATGGAGTCACTTGCACGAACGTGACTTATGGTATAAAACTTTCCATGGTATCCAAGATTAAATATCACATTTTAAAAAAACACTGTTTTACTGCATGCCATTTTTTTGGTGCCACTTCACTCATTTGGATTAAGACTAAAGAACGAAATAAAGAAGAAGTCAAGAAGTGTTTTATTAAGAAGAGTACAGAGCAGTCACCACATTTTTTTAATTAACGAGCACAAGTCAAGATAACGATCAACTTTTTTTTGCCCAAAAAGAAGCAGCAGCAAAAATTATGTTTGAAGGCGCAAGTAAAAAAGCCTACTTTGCTTGATCAATTGCTTGTAACTGCTTATTCTCCACATTTCCATTGCTTGTATCTTTCGCCACAGCCACGTGACAGTAATTTGATGATGGACCATATTTTTGTCAGAAAAATATATGTTCATTATGCCTTACATGACTGATTTATTTTACGGACGTACAATTATCGTACCTGGCATCTTGATGGCAATACAAATACAAAAAATACATGGATTTGCGGCAAGCTGAACAAACTTTGTAGGTAATGGAAGAATTTTCTTGGCGTTGAAATTATTTTACGTAAAGTAGCACGAAACTGGTTTAAAGGTTACCCGAGTTATATGGTTTACCAATTTTCCAAAACCAGGCTTATCCAGTGCAGGCTAAAGGAAACAAAACAACTCCAAAGAGCCTGCTGGGAAGGATTTTGAATATAAGATAGTTTGTACCGAAGCACCATATTTATTATCCAGTGCAGGTTAAAGGAAACAAAACAACTCCAAAGAGCCTGCTGGGAAGGATTTTGAATATAAGATAGTTTGTACCGAAGCACCATATTTATTATCCAGTGCAGGTTAAAGGAAACAAAACAACTCCAAAGAGCCTGCTGGGAAGGATTTTGAATATAAGATAGTTTGTACTGAAGCACCATATTTATTATCCAGTGCAGGTTAAAGGAAACAAAACAACTCCAAAGAGCCTGCTGGGAAGGATTTTGAATATAAGATAGTTTGTACCGAAGCACCATATTTATTATCCAGTGCAGGTTAAAGGAAACAAAACAACTCCAAAGAGCCTGCTGGGAAGGATTTTGAATATAAGATAGTTTGTACTGAAGCACCATATTTATTATCCAGTGCAGGTTAAAGGAAACAAAACAACTCCAAAGAGCCTGCTGGGAAGGATTTTGAATATAAGATAGTTTGTACCGAAGCACCATATTTATTATCCAGTGCAGGTTAAAGGAAACAAAACAACTCCAAAGAGCCTGCTGGGAAGGATTTTGAATATAAGATAGTTTGTACTGAAGCACCATATTTATTATCCAGTGCAGGTTAAAGGAAACAAAACAACTCCAAAGAGCCTGCTGGGAAGGATTTTGAATATAAGATAGTTTGTACCGAAGCACCATATTTATTATCCAGTGCAGGTTAAAGGAAACAAAACAACTCCAAAGAGCCTGCTGGGAAGGATTTTGAATATAAGATAGTTTGTACTGAAGCACCATATTTATTATCCAGTGCAGGTTAAAGGAAACAAAACAACTCCAAAGAGCCTGCTGGGAAGGATTTTGAATATAAGATAGTTTGTACCG
>RDPX01000503.1:156930-171842 GCA_003991215.1 Morbakka virulenta
TCGCTGTGTCTGTCGTTCGCTGCAATACTCTCTCAATGTCTAGCTCTCTGCCGCCTCCTATCTCTCTCTCCTCCTATATCTCTCTCCTCCTATCTTTCCTGTGAGAAATAAACCCTCCAAAACTTCCTTACTCACACAATGGCCAAAAAAACTCCGGTTACTACTTCCTCACTGCATTTAAAATAACTCTTTGCCTATCTACCCTCTCTAAAACTGGTATGTTAGTGGTGTGACTTGCCCATGGGATTCTGATCATTCTCCCGAGGAACCACTTCTCTGTTGCTTGCAAATGATCTTCCATTTCCTTGGATATTGCCTAGCTCTCACAGCCATATTTCACTATAGGTAGCACACAACAGTCCAGAATTCTGGGTCTTGTTTTCAAGGTGATCTTCAAGTTACATAGAAGGTTGCTCATTCTTGTGAAAGTTTCCTTTGTAACTGATATCCTTCTCTTTATCTCTTTATCTCTTTATCGCATCTTCCATCCGATGTTGAAAATGGGTACTTATTCTTCTTTGTAGACACTCAGTTTTCTTGGGACTGATAAACAGTCCTCTTTTCTCACTTAACTCACAACTTGATATTTCCTGAAGGTCAGATTCTGATATTGCAAAGAAAATAGTATCATCTGCATACCACAAGTTGTTAATTTTTGTGCCACAAATTATCACTCCCAGTAATTATTCCAGTTCCCTCAGGATCCCTTCACTATATAAGTTAAACAGGACTGGCAGAAGAACACAAACTTGCTGCACACCTCTCCTGATTTCAACAAATTTAACCACATTGTTGCCAACTCTGATTGCTGCCTTCTGGTTCCAATACAGGTTTTGGATGGTTCTCAGATCTTTTCCACGAATATTAATTTCACTTCAGATGTTCATCAGTTCCTAGTGCTTAACAGTATTGAAGGTCTTGGTATAATCAATAAAACACATATACAGGTGTTACCTTATTTCAATAGCCTTCTCTGATAGCATCCTCAGCATGATAATTGCATTCCTGGTTCCACAGTCTTTAACCAAACCACACTGCAACTTTGGTATTTCTGGTTTGATTTTATTCCTTGCTCTCTTCATCATTACCTTCAACAAGATATTAACCACATGACCTATTATGCCTATTGCCCTGTGTAGCTCACATAGTACTGGTCCAGGTTTCTTTGAAAGAGCTTTGAAGATGGACTTGCTCGGTTCTGGGGGTATTTCACCGGAGTTATAAATCTCATTCAGCACTTCTGTTTGTTAACTTCTCTATTCCCAACTCGTCTAAGCTCTTGATCATCTCTGTGCTTATCTTATCAGGTCCAATTTCTTTGTTGCTCTTCATACTCTGTCCAACAGAATGCACTTCTGATTGCATGATGTCTGGGACATCACTTTGCCGGTTGATTGTGGACAAATCCCCTCTGTCATCCCCCAACGTTTCAGTAATGTATTCAGTCCACCTCTCAATGATTTGATCCTTCTTTACGATGACGTCTTCATTTTTCACTTAATGCAATCAGCTGAGGTACACTCCCTCTTTATTCACATGCCCTTGATATACCTGTATATTTCGTTGGGGTTCGTATGCTTTATGTTATGTTTTTCTTATGTTATGTTTTATGTTTCTCTATCTCATCACATTCGCTGTTTAGCCAGTTTCCTTTGCATCAAGACACTTTGTCTTAATCTTCTTATCAAGTTCCTTCAACTTGTGTTTTCTCCTTTCTTCTATCAAATCTAGAATGTCTTTTATCATCCAGCTATGTCTATTTTGTTTCTTCTTTGGTAGTATCACTTCTCTTGCTGCTCCTGCAACCCCTTCTTGAAAAACCTGCCCTGCCACTTGGTCTTGTCCTCATCCCCTTCATCCTCCAGCACTTAAAACCTGTTACTCATTTCAAGTGTGTAGAAGTCTTTGTCTTCCTGCAAGTGGTGCATGGTCAAGTTTCTTAAGTTCCTGCTGCGTCTGTATTTTCTTAAGTTCCATATAAATTGTACTAACAACCGGTACATGGTCGGTGTTGATGTCTGCTCCTGGTTAAGTCTTTGTATCTTTCACAGCATTTCTGAACCTCTTTTTAATCGTGATGAAGTCAATTTGATTCCCAACTTTGTCTCCTGGACTTGCCCATGTGTATCTCCTTCTGGGTGGTTGCATAAACCATGTATTTGCAATCATAAGATCTTGTTCATTTTACCATTCAATCCAACGATCTCCTCTTTCATTCCCCACCCCTAGTCCATGTGGTCCTACAGTATCTCCTATAACCATGGTGATCTCATCTGCTTTGCACTGTTTCATAGCCATTCCCAGGTCTTCATAAAATGCAACCATGTAGATCTGGTGAGAAAAAGCAACCCTTATCAATAGAAGCTTTATCCAGAGAGCCGAGTAACTTTGGATGAACTGTTATCTCGTGCGTACGACAACAACTTTTATGCGAGACTTAGATTACACAATGTAACAAAATTTCAAAAAAGTTTTGCTTGACTCATTTTTATTGTCGATTCTGAATCAGTTTTTTGCGCTGATTCCAAATATGCTATTGGTTTTTCTGTAGCATCGTTCGTTCTTCCACAAGTGCTATCTTTGCATTTTTGGTACCTAGCATTTTTGTGGTGCCTTCATTTTGGTCTGGAGAATTGATTACGCAAGAAAAAACAACAGATTTGCAGCAATGAATCTTTAGAAAGTTGAACTTGAACGGGTCGCTGCATACTAATGTTAACTGATCAAACATAAACTTATATTGAGCCGACTAGATGTCTAAGCTTCCCGTCTAGGCTCCTACCATTGTGCTAATTCAGCGCTTTTTGTTTGTTTGTTTGTTTATTTAGCAAGCACCAATAAGAGCGATGTGAACAAAGTTGTTGATGTACAATGACCTTTAGTGTTTTGCAGCATAATAAGTATAATTTCAATCATGGGAAAGGTGATAAGAAAACAAGCGTTACCTTCGCTTCATAACTGCTTCATATTTTGTGAAAAGTTTCCTCAACATTGCTCAGGATTCATCTTGGGATATTAATATTGATGTTTTCTTAATTTTACGATGTCTAGCATAAACAGGACCTGTAAGAACTCTCCCAACAATTTCTGTTACGTTTGTGGGTATTACATTACCAGAAAGCAAGTCTCTTATAAAATCACGAGAGGGAATAAGTCTTGGTTAGCCTATCGACTGTACTTTGGGATGCCAATGGGCGATCAGGATAAGCCATGGGCTCCGCATGTCATATGTGGTACGTGCCGATCAAGCCTGGAAGGATGGCTTAGAAATAAAGGAAGAGTAATGCCATTTGCAATTCCACGAGTATGGAGAGAGCAAAGCAATCATCATGACGATTGTTTCTTCTGCATGATCGATGTTTCAAAGTATAGGAAGGGAAAAGGAAGAACATCTCTTCATTATCCTGACATTCCGTCATCCAGAGCGCCTGTTTCTCATGATGTGCAGCTACCAGTACCGCAGCCTCCCGAAAATGTAAGTACGATGTATCTAGTGATTTCAGCAGTGTGTTGCACAAATCAATTTGGACATTTTTTTGAGCAATAATCATAAACCTATCTTCAAATATTTTGCCACTAACTCACTGCCTCAACTTTTTTTAGATTGAAACTGCGTTGGAGATATCATCTGATGATTCAACAGCTACAAGTACTGAAGGTCAAGATGAAGCCTATCGTCCAACGTGTAGCACTGAACCTCACTATCCAAATAAACAGGAACTTGATGATCTGATCAGAGATCTAGGGCTAACTAAGTCTGGAGCTGAGCTACTAACATCTCGATTAAAAGAATGGAATTTGCTAAAAGGAGACTGTAAGGTGTCGGTGTACCGAAAACGACATGTCGTGTTTGAGAGCTTCTTTGATACCAGTAATGATATGTGCTATTGTAAGGATGTAAACGGGTTATTTTCGGCTATCGGATTCGAACACAAGCCTTCCGAATGGCGTTTATTCATAGACAGCTCTGTAAGGAGTTTGAAAGCGGTGCTACTACATAATGGCAACAAACACCCATCAATTCCTCTTGCTCACTCCGTACACAAGAAGGAGAATTATGAAAACGTCAAACAGCTCATTGACAACATCAAATACAGCAGTTTCAAGTGGAATGTCTGTGGTGACTTGAAGATGATATGTTTTTTGCTGGGACTACAAGGNATTTTACCATTCAATCCAACGATCTCCTCTTTCATTCCCCACCCCTAGTCCATGTGGTCCTACAGTATCTCCTATAACCATGGTGATCTCATCTGCTTTGCACTGTTTCATAGCCATTCCCAGGTCTTCATAAAATGCAACCATGTAGATCTGGTGAGAAAAAGCAACCCTTATCAATAGAAGCTTTATCCAGAGAGCCGAGTAACTTTGGATGAACTGTTATCTCGTGCGTACGACAACAACTTTTATGCGAGACTTAGATTATATTTAAATTCAACCAAACACTAATTGCATTGATCGACTTTTCTTGAAGTTCCAGTGGCAACAAGCCTCCTCAGAGCTCCAAGACTTTACTTATGATCATGGCGGTGTTCAACAAAGCTGTGGTCTGCTTGATTTCAATCTTTGTTCGGATTCCGATTTGGTTTAATCTATTTTTCAATGACTTTGGAACTGTTCCGAATCCCTAATTTCTATTGGAATAACAGTTACTTTCTGGTTCCATATAACTTTTAGTTTTCGTGCCAAATCTTGATATTTCTCTCTTTTTTCTCTTGATCTAAGTAAAATGGCGCCCATAAAGGAATAATCGTTTTCGCTTACATGCGTACACTGCCGCCAGGCATTCTCTTGCGATTTGATAATACCGCATTTCGGTCTCAGACAACGATCTTCACATGTATGATATGACAACGGTGTCTATGCTTTCGGCGGTTTTCTGTAATAAAATTGATAATATTCCAACCGGGCTTACGTCACAGTATACTGTCACAGGTTTTGTTTCGTCGTAAAAACTGATATTCGAATCTTTTGAAAGACAGTTACAAATAGGTTCGTAAGTCCTAATAAACGTTTTGCTCCTTTACAATCTCTTGGTCGTGCTGCGTGCTTTAGAGCGTTTATCTTCGCCGTTGTCGGGCGCATTCCATCCTTGGAAAAGACCTAAACAAAGTATTGGATTGTAGGGCTGTCGAATTTAAATTTCTCTAGGTTCAGCGTTAGTCTTTTTTGTTAAAGACGCGCTAAGGTAGATTCTAATGCATTATCGTGTTTTCAATACTGCCACCGTGAATGAGGATATTGTCTGCAATGTTTATAACGGAATCGATGTCTGTAAGGTGTGTTTTAATTCTTCTTGGGCACTGAATATCAATCGTTTATATTGCTATATCTTGTCTTCAGTTCTAAAGGCCGTGATATATCTCAAATGTTCATATAACTCGAATTGGTGAAAAGCTGATTTCATATCAAGTTCCGTAAAACCACTCGCACTGTGAGCAAGTCATCCCCTGCTTTACTTGTTCGGTTATTTTTTTCCTTAAAGTCAAGTATAAAAACAAATTGTAGTGGTGACACGTCAGTTCTAATTCCCAGTACTATATACTTTATAAGTATACTATATAAGTTTTTTGTATTGTCACCAACACCGAATAGATTTTGATTCACCATTTTTGTACCTTCATATTAAATTGATATTCTACATTAGCTCTATATCATCTTCTATTCTTCTTCTCCGTTATAGTTGGGGGGGGGGAGTTGTTTCTTTTGCCTTTATTTAAACCTAACTATTGGGAAACCCATACAGAAAGAGCCACAATAAAGTTGTTCGTTTCTATGATGTTAGATGTTCGAAAATATCCTGAAACCTCATTTACCTTTTCGAGTGTCATCCGGTCTCTTAAAATCAACTTTTTTGAATGTTATTCCGTCATTCTTTTCTTTTGAGTCAAACAGTTCTTTTAGTTCATATAAAATGGCTTACTTTTTAATACCTGAAAAAGTATTGTACTCACTATGCTTCATAATTGATACCATCTCGTCAATTAACAATCTGTTTTTCGGTTCCTTTAATTGTATGGTTGATTTCTACAAATACTCTATTATTATTATTATTATTATTATTATTGTTATCATCTTATTATCATTATTATCATCTTATTATCATTATTATCATCTTCATTAAAACCGTTATAAAACACATGCTCCCCTTATACTTATCTGTTATGCTTTCTCGGATGATTTGCTTTCGTAATCAATAATTTTCAACTTTTCTTAATGAGATTAAGGATTTAACATTAGGGTTTGAAAGATACCCGACAAAGAGTACACAAAGCAAATAGGTAGATTTAATTCAGGCACTGAATGGTAATATTCATAAACCTTGATGTAAAATATTTATCATGTCGTGAGTCGTATGCATTTTCTCAGCTGAGAAAAAGTTTACGACTCACGACATGATATTTATCTTACATCAATGGCTTCCACTGAGTCCATAAATTCAAGAATTTTCAAAATTCATAAACCTTGGTACCACTTCCGTTGAACACTTTGGTTCTTCTTGCAACTCGCCTTTACAAATGTATGCCACCCTAGGTATTAAGAAGGCAAGAGAACTAGCATGGCCTTATCTCACAATTATCCGCCATCACCATTTGTTTACCTTCTTTATTATTTGCTGTCGCCACCACACTAAACTATAAAGCAACGCAGATCTCAACGCAGATCTCTTATTAGTTGCCAAATACTACCATTTCACAGCTAAGTAATAGCTGTCAATTTACTGTGTTTTGTTGTGGGTTGTTGTTTTTTTTGTATGATCAATGTAAATCATTGTGAAGTATCAGTTACAGAGAGATTCAATATGGTATATTGTTGTTTAAATTAGTCTATTTTAGCAAACACAATACTCTTTTATTTTCCATCTTACAAAATAATCTGTTTATATAATGCGCAGCTCATTTGAAGTAAGTGGTGTTCTCTCTTTCTTTCGGTTTCTTTAAGCAACCCAATATCCTCGAAAGTTTAATGATGAACGAGACTCTGGGTACGTCATTGCATTTTGGGACAAGGGACCACCGAAGAACCAGTTGAAGTACAGTAATGAGGTAAGAAAACAGACATTTGCTGCTATGATATGTTTGATTACTATCACCCCCTTATTGACTCTTGTCAAGTCGTCAGTTCCATCAAATATGTTTATCAATTGTGGTCGTGTTTTTCAGGGATTGGGGTTGGAGGGGTTGTTTTTTCGTTCTGCATGCATGTTTTTACATTTACTTAATTTGAAGTAAAAAAATAGAAAATGTTTGTTTTGCACCTTTTTTTAGGCCATATGGACAGGATTGTTTTATTCGTTTGTGGAGCTAATGATATACGAAGGGCTAGAAGACATTGCTTTGAAATGTAAGTATATTTGAGGACTGCATATTGATCATTGAATACCATTTTCAGTTCTACGTTTAGACGATAGTTCTACCTGGTGCATTCCATATTTCTTGAAAAAATGTACCTTGTACAATGTTTTTTAAGAAAAAGAAAAAATAACATTTTTGATCAATGTAAGCCAATTTCATTCCACATAAATTTTTTTTAAACAAAAAAGAATGAAGAGGTTGACTTTCGACTTGAAATCATTCAATCATATGATGAAGGAAACACTCAGAAGCCAGAGAGTTTACGTTTCCCATTAATGGCGCTTTCCTCACTTTCCCTTGATTGATACAAGTAAATGTAGTATCGTCATCTCTAGCTTCTCCGATTATTTTCATTATTATTAAATCTATTATGTTATTTATAGCTATGATAGTAAATATAGTTGTAATTAATATGTTAATAATATGCATATGCTATTGTTTGCCATGCTTTTTCTAAAGCTCTGATAGAGATGAGAAAAATTTACGATGGAACAAGGCGTAGCCCATGGAATGAAATTGAATGTGGAGACCATTATGCTAGACCAATGAGTGGCTTCCTCTTATTTGAAATTGCTTCTGGTCAGGTAAGCAAGGCCGACAGTTACAGTTTTTAGCTTATTTAATTCATGGAATAAATAATTATGATTAGTTATGAGGATAAACAGATGAATTACTCACTTAATTAAGTATTAACATATCAGTATCCAATCAGAAGATGTCATTTTATAGAGATGCTCACCAAATGAAAATGTTGCATTGAAGTCTGGTAATAAACTTTAGAAAGTAATAATAAGATTGACATCACCAAGGCAAGATCATTGAGATCTAAAGTTGTCAGTTTCATCAAATCAAAAATGTAGGATTAACTTGACGGGATTTTTTTTCATATTGACAAAGGGATCGAAATTCAGGAATTTGCAAACAACTCCTATTCTAGAATTATCTAGAATATTCTAGAGAAGATCATGGCGCAATATTTTCATGGTACGGTATAATTTGAAAGTGATTTGTAACATGAGTTATAAGCATTGAATTTGGTTAGTGGCTAAGTTGTGGACCGTGAAGTGGTTTTAAATAAGACATGATTAGGAAAAAAGCACGAATCTTTATTGCTTTCTTTCAGCATTCTGTCAGTAGTTAGTCTCTTTGAACTTATATTTTTACTTTGATTGGTTATACTTGCAATTGTCCGTTCTCTCTCCTTTTTGAAAGACACAGACAGACAGACAGACAGACAGACAGATCGATTGGAAAAGCCGAATTTAAAAGTTTAGTAATATAGGTAGTATTGTGTCATTTTTTACATTATTTGAAAAAAAAAGTATTGAAAAGGATGAAAATACTACGAAAATAATGATAATACATCTTAACGTAATGACATCTGCTTCTTTCACTGAAAGCTTCTGTAAACAGTATATTGTTTTATTTTGTACTAGAATATCTCAGAAAATCGATCGTTTTCGAATTGTGTACACAGATGGTATGGCCCAATAAAGCTACGACGTTTTCTGCTTCTTCCGTTCCTGCAGTTATCTTTTTCACTTCTCGTTTTTTTTGAAAATTACGACAAAGAAAATGACCTTGGCGACTGCAGTGGCCTCATTGGCCTCTGTTTCCGTAGTACCGTGGGTGGACTATATTTTTGCCTGAATTCTACTTTTTTTTTAACCAAACCTCTTCAAATTTTTATATAAATATGATGGGTGGTGCTCATCTGAAGCACTGTTGGTTAGTTGTTGGTGTTGGTGCTTTTATGGGATTCCAAATACCTATCAAGCAAGTTTTGTTTGGTATGTACCGGTGTGGCATCTTTCATGCACACTTTAAAGTCAGGCAAAAAGATTGTTGATCAGTTAAATGAATATCGTAAATATAAAAAATGAATTCTTTGATGAATCAGGTGACTAGCTAAATTTACCTCAATAGCGACAATGTTGATGGTCAAACGTACAAGCACTGTGTTTAAAAATCGAGGCGTGAGAACGTAAGTTTGAATACAACCAGGGACGGTTTCTAGGCTTTCCTCACAATAACGTTATTTTTTTATTTCCATAACTGTTATTGTCATGTATGTTTTCAATTTCCCCGATCATCAAAAATGGGGACAAAGTGTGCCATTCTTCAAAGGAAGCATGTTGTCTCATAATGAATCTACCTGAATGCATAATCATTAAGTAAATGATTAAAGAAAAAGAATCTTGACTACCAAATATGAAAAAAAAATTCAAGTTCAGAAAGTAGTATGAATGGGTCGATTAGTAGTCCAGTTGATGTAACAGCTTTAGTCACCGGTACAAACCCAATTAATGAAGAAAATGCGATATGGGATCGTTCACAAATGACGTCAACCACTTTTCACCATTTTTAACGCCCCTTCCCCCTCTTGTCAACTCTTTTCAGCTTTTGGGTTTCTGCCCCCCCCCCCTCCCCCTAAAGTTAACGTCAATTTTAGGCACTTTTTTCCTGAACTTTTTCTGCAAACCAAGATAAAATGATGACACATCATTCTTAATTTGAGGGTTTCTAACTATGAGGGGGTTACAAGTTTGAGGCAGGGGGTGATAAAAGTACCTTCGAGTGAAATGTAAAACTTAAGAGAAAAAACAATTGCGTGAAATAACTTTTCAATTGAACCTCTCTGTTTATTACACTTATTACAAATATTCCCATCAAAAATCGTCATCATCTCTGCTCTGTTTATTTGCTGCTTCACTCACATAATTTTCCTTCCCATTTAGATTCCTGAATGTGCCCGTCACTACCTCAGACAGGTCTGTTGTTAAATGGACACAGGAGTCAACAACTAAATGGGGGGTTCGTTCTGAGATGGTGAAAAGGTTGTTTGTAAACTCCCGAGTGAGTTAAAAGAAGGTTTAAGCTTTTAGGGTTATTAAATTTTTTCAAAGAATGACGTCAACTTTCACCCCCTTAACCAAAATATTGTCAACTTCTGTCGGCATTTACGTACCCCCTACCCCTACCCCCCCCCCTCTTAAGTGGTTGATGTCATTTGTGAACGATCCCTATCTTTCCTGTTATTTTCAGTTATACATTGGCTTAAGTGCACTTGTTAGAATCAAAATATTATTGGTTATACCTGGTTTACATTGTTTTTGTTAATTATCTTACATATCTCTCATTTTTGTTTAGACGTGGACCTATGTTACAGAAAATGCTTTATGCCTAGGATTTGCACCAAGATTGAACGCTGATAACTTCCGTGGATTTTTTATCCTTGGTTCATGTTGGGGCCAATATGTACAGGTTTTTGATGCAGACGGCAAGAATGGAAAGGCTGAGGTTTGCTTTATTTTCGTAGTTTAATTATTTGTTATTTTATGGTGCATTACGATATTTTGGTATGGAAAATTGAATTTGCCTGTAGTGGGCATCGTCCGTATATAAGTCTACAGTATATAGTGATTTTTACTGATACTGATATACTAAATGNTATCTTTCCTGTTATTTTCAGTTATACATTGGCTTAAGTGCACTTGTTAGAATCAAAATATTATTGGTTATACCTGGTTTACATTGTTTTTGTTAATTATCTTACATATCTCTCATTTTTGTTTAGACGTGGACCTATGTTACAGAAAATGCTTTATGCCTAGGATTTGCACCAAGATTGAACGCTGATAACTTCCGTGGATTTTTTATCCTTGGTTCATGTTGGGGCCAATATGTACAGGTTTTTGATGCAGACGGCAAGAATGGAAAGGCTGAGGTTTGCTTTATTTTCGTAGTTTAATTATTTGTTATTTTATGGTGCATTACGATATTTTGGTATGGAAAATTGAATTTGCCTGTAGTGGGCATCGTCCGTATATAAGTCTACAGTATATAGTGATTTTTACTGATACTGATATACTAAATGATTTCCTTTTTTCAAAATAGAGTGCTCCATTCACAAGCAAGTAGAGCAATATCATTTAATACAAAGATAGTTAATGAAAAAAAACCAAAGAACTTCTCAATACGCAGTTTCATTCTCTCTTAAGCAATCTTCAGTTGAAAAAATTCATTACAAACCGGACCTTAAGAGATAATCAATAGTTGGGCTTCGATATTCTTGATCGTCGTTGCGAAAAGAGTCGATGACTCGCAGCGAATTAGTAGAACTGACCAAATAAAACACATGAAACACATCACATTATCGAGCTTTTCTTGCCGGTAAGAAAACCTCACATTCCATGTGGCAATACGGTTTTGTTTGTTTCGTATTTTTTGTCGATGTTGCTTATATTCTTGTGAGTGACCTATCACGGTCGTTGAATGTCAATCTGCACAGGCCAATGACCGACCATGACGCCACCAAGTGTCAATGGTACTGCACCATTTGGGCCAGAGTACCATTGACATCGTTGATCATCAATTTTTTTTCTCTTGTGCATCATGATGGCCCGTAATTGTGGCAAAGGGTAACCTCATTTACCCCCTTCAGAACTCCACGGCCAGATGCGTTTTTAGGTCGTACCCAGGACGGAGCTTAACTATAGGGATATGCCATTCCTTGGTTCAAATCCAACACGGGACAGACATATTTTCACTTTTCTACAATTCTATAAAAATGTATACTCCCTTCGATGCCTTCTATTATCATAACCATGTGATGTTTTAACGTTTGTGCAGCCGACTGCCTTTATAAAAACTAGCATAACAAAACACCGTAGGGTGTGTAAGCAAACTACAGAACATATATAAGTATGTATAAAAATAAGTTGGGTTTTTTTAAATCTCCATTGTCCTAACCGGTTTTGACCCATTTCAGGTCTCTTTATTACACTCAATGGTCAAAGTCAGAAATTTCAAAAGGAACATTTGAGACACCTTTGGTTCTATGTTTTCGTATATATCAGCAATGTTATATGCCATTAATACATTATATAATATTAAGTCTAGCTTGTATTGTTTTCATTTATATATATATATATATATATATAAACTAGTGAAAAGTCCCAATCCTCTGTTACTGATCATAAAATCTCTATTTTCCTTACATCCACATATCTCAAAAGTCTTTGAAGTTCAATATCTTTTTCATCTGTTTATCCAAACATTTTGGACTTTTGCCCTAAGCTATTCTTAGCTATATTTTAAAAAAATGACTTTTCTATAAGTGTACTACTGTTTCTAAATGAGTACTGTGTGATCACAAATTAGTGTCTTGTGTGTAGTGTGAGGCGGGAAATGTAATCGTACTACCCAGTGATCTAATCTTGTTTTACCGTTTGCTTTGTTTTTAGCTGCATATCATGCATGGCAATCTTGAAATTGCTGAGCTGCGCATCTTTTGCGATTACAAGGCTGCAGTGGTGTTGAATAAAGACCAAATTATTCTTGGAATGCGTGTTACTTCGGTAGGTGGCATCTTTTATTTAGAAATTTGTATTGATATTTGGAAATTTCACTATTACCCCTATGAAGTGCTTACAAGACCAGCCAGTGAGAGATGGATAAGAAGCCCAAGTATGATGGTGATTATGATAATGACGATGATGGTTATTATTATTATTATTATTATTATTATTATTATTATTATTATTATTGTTGTTGTTGTTGTTACGTGTAAACAACACAGTCTGTTTAGTAAAGCCTGCTGAACGTCAAGTTACAACCCGTAAACTCAGGCGCTCAATCCATATCGCAGTATTCGTGCTGTTGCTGGCAGGCAAGTTTTAAGTGTTACGAAAAAGAGATTTCCGCTTGCTTGTTCAAGCCAGTTCTGGAAGCCCTTAGTGCTCCGATAACGATGGGTATAACTTTTACATTTTTGCACTTCCAAACCCTTTTCACCTCCTCTTTCAAGTCTTATTATCGTTAAACCTTCTCCCTTTACTTTTGATAAAATCTTGTGTCAAATTAGCATGAGACATCTATAATTTTACAGGAACATTCTTCCTTTTCAAATTTTAAATATCTGGCCTTGAATGTTTTATCAGTCACAATTCACATGACACAGAGTACTTTAACTGTAAACCTCTCATTTGGTTTATACTCGTACCATTTTTTGTGTGTGTGCTCTAAATCATACTTCTTGCAAAGCTGCCATTGCAATATTTCAGGTATTTTTTGATGTCTTCACATTTTGTATTGCTTTTGAGCCATCTGCTTACATTCAAAGGCCAGACAAGCCACCGTCTCATCTCGTTGGCTATATGATGTCTGATAAACCATTTTCTAATAGTTTGTTCTTGTGCTGCCATTATTGCCCCATCGTTACCTTTTTGATGTCATCATGCCCAAGTCAACCCCAGCTTCGCGTGCCTGAAAACTCAGTTTTACTTTAGAGGAGACAATGGAGTTTCTTACTTGAGGACCTTTCCTATCTTTTGCACCCCTGCTTTGCCCTTGCTGACACTTCTCTAACATTTCTTGTCTTTCTACCTCTTTGACCATAGATTCTACACCTACACTAGTATGTGCATCCCCACACAAACTTCTTTTCAAGTAACAGACAGTCTTTGATGCTGACCAAGCTTTTTCCTCCTTCAGCGCTACTAATGTATAACCGATGAACATATATATATATATATATATATATATATATATAGAGAGAGAGAGAGAGAGAGAGAGAGAGAGAGAGACAGACAGACAGACAGACAGACAGACTTTGTGGAACATGTTGTACATTGTCAGCAACCTACGAGTCTTTGAGTTCGTTTATCCTCCAATCTATACTACCGGCACTATATCTTATAACTGTTACTGCTCAAGAATTGATAGCATTAATGGCGTTTCTGCTGTTCAATTTTGATTTTGATACCCATTTTATCCTTCTTAAATATTCTGATTTTATATTTTGCTTCATCAATTTGTCTTTAACACCATCAGTTTCCAACTTCATTCAAATGTCGACGCTAAATAAACGCTCTGTATTCATCACAATATCCAGTTGTTTTTTTGATTTAAGTCACCCATAAGTAACAGATGATTCACCCCAAGTTCGTAACCGACTGTCACCTCACAACAAATTATTGAAATTGGAATTAAACAAATAAGGAAGAATAAAGGGTTAGACTATTGCCTTGTTAAACATCTTAGTTAATTTGAACTTGGTCAAACTCTTCTCCACTTCATGTCAAGTCAGTCTCTCACTGTAGCATACTTTTTCTCAAGAGATCTTTTACATTATCCACAACTTTAATATTTCAAGACATTTCATAATCCATGAATGTGGGACCATGTCGAACGCTTTCTTATAGCCAATCCAGCCCATGACTGTGCCCACTGCCCTCCTTTTACAATTCATGAAAAGGGCTTTGGCAATAAACAAGTGATCTTTCGTGCCTCTCGACTTTTTTCGACATTCTTTCTACTTTTTTGGGAGTAGTTTGTTTCCATTTAGGTTGGTTTATCTCCTCTTATAAAATGCTAGTAAAGTCTTTCCACATCAGTGCTGAGCATGTTATTGGTCTATAGTTTGTGACTGCATTACCTTTTCCTTTGTCTTTCAGAATTTTTTTATTGAATTTTTTAGCCACAACCAGAGACAGACAGACAGGCACACACACAAACAAACAAACACACACACACACACACACACACACACACACA
>RDPX01000503.1:172084-193025 GCA_003991215.1 Morbakka virulenta
GAGAGAGAGAGAGAGAGAAAGAGAGAGAGGGAGAGAGAGAGAGAGGGAGAGAGAGAGAGAGAGAGAGAGAGAGAGAGAGAGAGAGAGAGAGACAGAGAGAGAGAGAGAGAGAGAGAGAGAGAGAGAGAGAGAGAGAGAGAGAGAGAGGGAGAGAGAGAGAGAGAGAGAGAGAGAGAGAGAGAGAGACAGAGAGAGAGAGAGAGAGAGAGAGAGAGAGAGAGAGAGAGAGAGAGAGGTGACAGACAGGTGGGCAGAGGGGGTGAAAAAGAGGCAGAGAGAGCTGCGGGGAATGGCATTGAGAGACAGGTGGGGAAATCTACCTCCTTCCACATTTGTTGATGCTTTTCTTCAGAAATATATTTTCTTTTCGTAATTAATACCTCTTCCGTTTTTTTCATAGGGTGATGGAGGCTTTTTAAGAATGAAATTTTCAACTATCTTAAGTGTTGGTGCGGACGAGGTTTTGTCAGTAAGCCTTTTTGGATAAGAAAAACGTCATAAAGTGTCAAGGTGAAAAGTATTACTTAACATAAGAAATGAACATGTCGGTTGGTTTTTTTCCAATGCAGTTGATCAATTGTTAAATGCACAAAGTATTTCGAGTTTGTGTTCGGGGGTGGGGCTGGTGTTATAACAAACTCTTCAAGCAAAATAAATTCGTGCAAGATTGTTCAGTCCCACACTTAAACGGGACAGTATCACGGTTGAATGTATCCGCCCTACGCGCATGTGTAAATTTGAATACTCGGTAAAAAGAGCTGGAGCAGGCTTCGCCTTGAAGTGAGTACCAGAGAAGCAAGATTGTAAAATTGTTGTGGGGTCTGAATGGAAAATGAGTTGTATTGCGCGTCCCAATTCATATGAAGTCTAGTTTAAAGTTGCGTAAGCAAGCGGATCGAGTTTATTTTGCTGTTGGTTAAAATAAATACCCTTGATATAAACAATTACAAACAATAAATGTTTTTATATTTTGATTGTGTTTCTCCCCATTAGCGGCATGAAACCAGCAGCTACATGGGTGGAGGATAATGTTGGTCAATAACAGTAATTAAGTAAGAAATTACTTCACCAACCTTTTGATAAACGTTTGAATTAAACTAGTTAAAAACCTTTGCTAGTTGGTGTTTTGTAGCTGGTAACAATTAAATGAAAAGGTTATTTGTAAGGCCAAGGCGACAACTGACAGTTAACGTATTCCCCAGCTGTCTGTTTTCTTTAAAATACATCGAAAACCCGGGCTTTGAGACACGTGACAAATTCCCGTGCTCCGTGAAAGCAAGGAGTGGGGTTTGCCGGTCCACTTTTACATTTTGTACCAACCGTCTTGAATAACCATCTATTCCACACTGGAAAATATCTCAATTTTAGTAATACCCGCCGTCTCAGAGCCCGAGCCTGTTTTCGCAGTTCAGTGTTGAACTTCTGTGGGGTGGGAAAGGGGTTTGAAGGTTGCGTTATTTCGAATGTTCCGCTGTTTAACTGTGTATGGCAGCATATTGATTACTTTTTTAAAGATAAACAAAACTCCGAGACGCCAAAAAACCGAATGCATATTTTTTTAACCCGGTTGCTTCCTACTGTGGAAACAAAAGTCGTGCTTACAGTAACCCAAAATGATTTTGAACTCAATCTTCGGGCTCCGAGGGAGAATGTGCCGGCCACATTACTCGCTTGATAAAAAAGGTAGCAAACATTTGTGCAGTATTTTTCTACTGGTGTACAGAGCAACTGTTTTAAGACTGAACAACGTGTGACTCTAGTCAACAACTCACAAGCTAATGTTAATCACAATTTACATTCTGCACATCCAGTTGGCATAAAAACGGTAAAGGAGGGCCTGTTACCATTTCATAATCATTTTCAGCTGGAATAATTTTGCTGTTGTGAGCCAAGGTTTTTGTTTACCTGTAGCACTTAAAAGACCTCGCGTTTTATAAATGAGAGTGGCTTTTGGGAGGGGTGCTAACTAACGCATTGTTACAATAAACAGAGCAAACCTTTTTAATACGTTTTATGACCTGCCGTGAACGTGTTTGCCCCCCCCAACCCACCTTGGGGGGTTTTTTCTCTGACAGGGGGTATTGGTCTTTTCAAAGCAAAGAACCCTCGATTTTACTGCAAAGGCTGGCTTGCATACGCTGTCCCGCAAATTGAATATCGAATAGTCATGTTACTCAGGCTGTAAAAAGACGCTGCATCTGTTACGTGTTTTAGGAAGGTAAAATTGATTGTTTCAAAAAGCGCAATGAGCGATATCATCGTTGCCAACACCTAAACACAATTCAAAAAATAAGGAAGTTTTCTGTTTTTGTCCACCCCAAAAAAACCCGGCGGGGTGTCGGTAGTTTGGTACTGTGGCATTGGGGCCTGCAAAGCAACGACAACACGGTTTCTTTCCCCATATTTAGATATAACTGCTCACGGTAGCTTCGTACGTACCGCCAGTTTTTCTCAATGATTTGGTGATTTGGTCTCACATCTTACCTGTTTACGCCGAGGCTCACGACCCGGGCTCCAATTCAAGGCAGCAAGCCGCCTTTGAGTAACACGGGGCCTCTTAATCTAAATTTTTAAGATTTGTAATAATAGAGTAATTTGAAATTGTTAATATATATGATCGATTATCAATGTGAGATTATTATAGACATAAAAAGATTTGCTGTCATCCCAGCGATGACATAAAACCCACCGGCAATAGTTATTATTTTAACGAGTTTATCTTGCTTGCTGTTTCCATTGACTTAAGCCAGCCGATCGCGTGACATTTGATTGCGATACGGATTGGAGAATTAGGTGGGAGCCAAGGCGCACCCCACCACAGAAGCAAAACCATGCATCGCCAAGTAATGACTATCGTTTTATCATTTCGGTTATGATTGTTAAACCACCCACACGTAAGAACATGTAATCATCCACGACGCACCCCCATGTCAGACAAGCATGTGGCGTTAATACGTTAAATAAAAATCCTTCCACCACAAAGTCAGTTTGCGCCACAGAAGTAAATATTTAGTAAATTTGCCGGGTACAGGCACGTATGTGTCATTTATACGAGAGCAAAATTTGTTCTTGGATCCCTGTTATGGAGTAAGATCACCCCCAATATCGGGTACCACGAGGTTACCATGAAACAGGTATAACCGCTATTGTGTTGCCTCCTGAATGTTATGAAAGCTGATCACAAGGTTAGGTTAATGGATAAGCAGTAAAGTGAACGTTTTAATGGGCTGCTCCGATTCCCAGCATCTTCACTGGAACCATTTCATCGTTGATACTTCCAATAAACTCGTTTTATGCGCTGTTCAAAACAGGATCAGAAAAGATAAAAATCAGCCTAAAAACAGTAATCTTTAGACCGTTATCAAGATAAATAAAAGTATGGCTAATGCTACATATCAAAACAAGCTCCCCGTGTGGCCCGTCTCCACTTGACTAGGCTCTTTCCAAAGCAGATATAGCAAACTTTGTTTCCTCTTCATAAAGACGTTACCATGTTTCAGGCTTCAGCTGTCTGACAACAGTACTAAGCATAATGAACTCTGTTGAGCCTTCACAACACTATACCACTTTCTTTTTCATTAGAATGTCAAGTCTACGTTGAACCCTAACAGTTAGCCAATCTCAGTGATCATCATTGACATGAAGGCATGTAGTGTCGAGAAAAAAAATCAAGGAATAAGAAAACCGAAAATAAGGTTTTCAAAAATGAAGGAACTAAACGAAAAGTAGTACTAAAACTAAATATAGGCGCATGACAACACCACAAAATAGGATCTAGGAAAGCAAGGTCAAGTTGAGAGTATGAGAACAAGGAGGAGAATGATCATGAGGACACGGAACCCAAGACGAAACAATGAAAACCGGCAGCTATCAATTATACAGCAACTGAGAGGACGCGGTTGGGTATTACAGAAAGGACAACTAAATCAAGAGGCAAATAAGGTGTAAAAAAATGCTCAAGCAAATTGTCACGGCGACAAAAATAGGAGAAAGAAACGGCTAAACCAAACTATCAGAAAGGAAGAGGGTGAATGATCACGTTAAACACGAAGGAATACAAGAACTACTAGGAATAGGGGACATGGAGGATGACAGTAACTCACAGTAATTGGATAACTGTCAAAATCTAAGACGAGAAGGAAAAGTATCAAGGATCACAGCCATTAAAAAACAATGGAAAATTCTTGCAATTTACCATGAAAAGAATAAGGAAAAAATGATAGCATCAACGAGAATCAAGGCAGTTAAAAGAAAGAAAACAGCTCTGACAATAAATGCAAGTGGATAGAGGTTGCCTACTATGTGCAAAACGACAACTAAGAATAAAAAAGTCTACATGACGATTACATCTGAAAGTTGGAAAACGAGTTCAAAGAAAAGACAAAGCGCTTTGAGGGGGAATACAACTGCAAGGGCAAGCACAACTAAGGATAATGAGACGACTTACATAAGGACACACATAAAGGCAGTCTACAAGGCCACATCTGAGAGGTGAAAGACGAAGGCACGTTTTAAGGGAAAATAAATTTGCAAGAGCAAGGGTAACGGTAACGACGGGTAAAAAGAAACATTTAAAAAATGAGGAAAGGGCCAGTAAAAGAAAAAAAAATAAATGGGAGACAATAATTCCATACAGACAGAGGGAAAAAATGCCCACCAGGGTGAATAACTACGAAAAAAAGCCAAAAAGTAAAATAGAACGAGGGCAATTAAGAGGGTCAGAACAACTAAAAGAAGTTGATCACTACCAGCATATGGAAAACGTCAATCAGAGTAAATAAAAGAAAAAGGACGTCTGGGAGGAATGACATATGGTGCAATTAAAAGAATCGGAACAACTAAAAGAAGTTGAATACTATGTAGACAAGGTCAAGAATAGCACCCAAAGTAACTGGGAGGAAGGAGACCACTAATTGGAAGTGAAAAACTATGTGGGTCTGGTTAATTAGAAGGAGGAGGCTAAATATCCGGTTGAAAACAATTCAATGTTGAATTTGGAACATTGGAAAATTGTCAAAATCAGTTTCATTACAAAATGGAAGACGACAAGTTGGACGAGAACTGTGCAATAACAAGGGCGTGAAGGAGCACCAGCAGAATGAGGGGTAAAACAAAGATATGGTTTTGAAAAAGTAGAAGGGTAACTGTACCTATAATTAGGGAAGAAAAATCAGAGTATGCGTGCCGCTATGTTGGTCAGAACTAGGTGGACGAGCACAACGTGTTTGGCCCAATGTTTTAAAGGGAATAAAAAAAGAATACATGACTTATGAGAACGAAAACGACTACATAAACAACCGCATGTTTGAGGACCAGGGCAACTGGAAGCACGATAAAAGAAAGGAGGGCAAGAACATGCAGAAGCATGGCGGCAAATCTGTGCAAAATGATAACTTAAAAGTTAACGAGTAAATGTGCCATGGCAAATAGGAAGACGGTAATAACTGAGATGATGAAATATGTGAGGAAACAGGTAGCGAACCCGTAGGCTGAGAAGAACAACTTTGAAAATCGAGACGCGTTTGACGAAATCTTGCCCCTTTGAAAACAATGATAACTAAGAATACTTGGGGGAGGATAGAGGAAAAAGCAAGGACAGCTAGGATCAGGGCGGTGTTTACTCCACAGAGCATATGCCAAGGATCAGCAGGAAGGGAAGAAACAATTAAGTCTGGATGGCAAAATAGGACGGCAACTATCGGGTGAAAATAAACTTAGAAAAGTCAAAGTCAAGTATGATAACGACGGCAGTTTCTGCTCTGATGCAGGTATGTTCCCAGGTATGTTCCCAAGTACGTTCCCAGGTACTTGAATCAATCTGAAACATTCATTTGCTTATATTCTATCATTGAGTGGCGTTTAATTGTTCCAAATAACATCGTCTCAGTTAGTTTTAACTTTTTTAAGATTATTAAAGTCTATTGTTACCGTGGCATTTTGAAATATTTTCCATCTCATTGGTCAATGCCCTTTCAATTTCAGCGATGCTTTGACTTGCAGTGTAAAGAACTTTATCATCCGTGTACATGAGAACCTGGCACTTTTGTATATACTGTCATTGCAAGCTACGTGTTACATCTTTTCCTAAAAACTAATTGTGTTAAAACACACCGAGTAAACAGCAATTTACATTATCCATTTGGAGAACAATAGCAGCAATACGGCCAATGACAACTATGACAATGAGATCACCTGATTTAAACGTCAACGCCAATCAAAGTCAACCTCAAAAATGGCCAGCTGTGAGGAAGTGGATGACACCATTGTGGAAGTAGCCATTCACTACGTACATGGCTAAAAGGGTATGATGTCAACCTAAAATCTTTCACTTACCAAATACAACATAAAAATGGTTATAGAGACCATCAAACCTTATTCACAAAGTACAATGCAAAAATAAGAGTCAACCCAAAACCTTTCCCTTAATCGGTACATGCTTAATGGTGTTACACGGAAATTCAATCCAGATGTAAAATATATAATTATTAAAATGGATACAATAAAAACGTACTAAGGAGCAGAAAGTCATAATTCACAATATTTCCTTTCATGCATTGTCCTGAGAGTATAGAAATAATGAATATTATGAAAATATTTACGGTTTTCTTAAAAGGGGCTTTTTCTTTTTAACCATTCATTTCAAACGGAATACCACGGTTCGGCACATAATGCGTGTCTCTTGGTACCATCTTTATACAATCTAAACCAAAATAAAAAAAAATAATAATTGAAAATACGTTGAAATAATGTAAAAGTCTTGTGGGGTTAGTGAAAATGTTTTGCTATTTAAAATGACTTCCTCTTTCTTATATCTATCTATCTCTCTATCCATCTATCAATCTTTCTATCTGTTTATCTGTCTATCTATTTTTCTATCTATCTATCTCTCTATCCATTTATCTAGCCATCTATTCATCCATCCATCTATCTATCTATCTATCTATCTATATCTGTCTATCTATCTATCTGTCTATCTGTCTATCTATCTGTCTATCTATCTATCTATCTATCTATCTATCTATATCTATCTCTCTGTCTATCTATCTATCTATCTCTCTATCTCTATCTCTCCCACCAGTGTCTCTTTCGTTTCTTTTATACTTTCTGTTTTCCTTTGTTACTTTTTTTATTGCTATATCTAAAGAAAATGGTGCATACACATAGAGAGACAAATAGTTTTGTAAGAAAGAAGTGAAAGGTGGAAGTGAGAAAGAAGTGGAAGGTGAAAGTGACAAAGAAGAGAAACAAAGAGAGGGAGACAGACACAACGGAGACATACAGAGTGAGTGAGAGGGACAGAGAAAGGCATGCAAGCAGACAGGCACCCACAGTGAGTATAGGTAGGTGTGAGCGTGAGTTTGAATTTAGGTGTGACGGGACGGTGAGAGTGAGTTTAAATTATGTGTCGTGGGTGTGGCTGGGACTGGATAGGAGTGAGTATGTGAGTGAGTACGTGAGTGAATATGTGAGCGAGTATGTGAGCGAGTGTTAAAATGGGTGTGTGCGTGTAAGGGTGGGTGCGTGGAACAAGCCGGTTGTTACGGTGTTAAAAACCTGTTTGTATGGTAGCATGCTTTAATGATAGTTACATTTTGTAACAAATGTAATTACTTTTCTATTAATTCAACAAATTTCTGTATGACAAATTCAAAATTTGGATCCTACAGTAATGACTGTCAAACCTATCTCCCATAATTAGTAACTTAAATAATGCAATTAAAATCACATTTATTTTGGTCGATAGCTTTTCCGCTGCCTTCAAACCTACCAGAAGGCCAGAATAAGAAAACTAAACTCATGTGGATTTTTAGCAATACTGAAAAACAAAGACTTGACAAAGTTTGCCATTTTCTGTGCTTGGCTGAAGAAAAACAAAAATAAAAACGATTGTTAAATACTCGCCACTTTTTGTGACTGGCTGTCTAAAACAATTAAATACCTCATCTTACCCAGGTGCCATATCCCGCTGGACGTAGGCTACCACGAGTTGCCACACATCTCTGTCCACTCATCATTCTGATCATTTGAGCAGCTAGCCATCGCCCATTTGTTATCTTCACCAGTCCATCCATGTATTTCACTCTTGCTCTTCTTTGTTAGGCTCTCCATGCCTAACAATGTGTCCTGCAAAACACAGGACATGTTGACTGACGGTAAGGCTATCTTTATTCCAGCCTGGACCAACACCTCATTTGTTCTTCTGACTGTTCAAGAAACTTTGAACATTCTTTTCAAACACCACATCTCAGAATCTTAAACTCTTCTTTCATCATCCTGAAGAGTCCATGTCTCGCACCCACAAAGCAGTACTGACCACGCAAAACACTTCACAAATCTCACTCTTCTTAACGTTGCAAGACAGTAATATGGGGCTGCTCCTTCATGGATACCACGATACCATCTGTCTTTTTCTCGTTGATTTTTAACCCTTTCTCAATACGTGCTTGTTCTTGAACACTAACCAGGTTTTGCAGCTTTCCTCATCAGAACCGCATCGTCAGCATATCTGATATTATTAGCATGGACTCCACCAACTTCAATGCCAACCAACTCACTGATGTCCAGCTGATAATTATTTCGCTATAATAATTAAATAAACCCCGTGACAGATTACACCCTTATCGTACTCCACGTTTATATCAGATACATCAATTCCAAACTCTTCCTGTGCCCGAAGCATCTCCATAGCAACACCATCACCTCCAACCAACTCAACTTCTTTCATTACATTTACTGCAGCCCTTGTTTCGTCCTTGGTTATATACATGCCTTCATCATCAAAACCTAGGTTGTTATCCTCTGATGTATTCGCTCCACCAACAACTCACTTCCTCCGGCTCCTTCACAACTGTTCAACCTGCTTTCTTACCGGTGATGTTTCGTTTGTTACATATTAATTGATTCACCTTTTCATACAATCGCTGCTGATCTCTCATAATCATATCTTCAACTTCTGTACATTTATCGTTCATCTATTTTTCCTTTTCTTCTACACATTTTCCTGGTATTAACCTGTTTATTTCTCTATATCTCATTATATTACTCCTCTTGTATTGTTTAGTTAGTTGTAACAGATGACCAGTCATCTATGGGTGATTTCCTTCTTTTCCAGCTTGTGGTATGATTCCATTACCATATTCTACAGCTATCGCAAACTTCTCCCAGAATGATGCTTTCGCTACATCAGTTAATAGCGTATATCATTCCTCGTTCTAGCATTATATTGGTCCTTTTTGTTGTTTTTTCTAAGAATACTCAACTGCAGTCTTGGTATTCTTGGCTTTTGCTTTATCTTTTTAAGCTTTTCCTCTATATTAGACACCAACGGGGTATGGTCGCTCCACAGTCAGCCCCCGGATAAGTTCTTACCTGCACAGAGTTAATCATGATAAAGTCTATCTTTTTTTTTTTATTTCTCCGTTTGGAATCTTCCACGTCCATAAACGTCTTGGATGGTGTTTAAATCGAGAATTTGATATAACTCTTTCTCTGTGCACCATTCCACAATACGTCTCCCTCTGTCATTCCGCAATCCATATGATCCAGCTTTATCTTGTTCTCGCCCTTCGCCAACCTTCATATCTCCATTGTACTAGACACCTCGTGTTTCTTGCACATATCAAGTGTGTATACATCAATATAAAGTCATCCATTTTCTCCTCCTCCCCTGCTGCTGTTGGGACATAGACTTGAATGATACAGGTATTAAATGGTTGACCTCTAAATTTCATTAGAAGAACTCTGATACACCCCAAAATAAAAAAAAAACTAAAGTCTTGAGATACGAACCATATACTTCAAAGATTATCTCCGAAAACAAAATAGACTGTACTGTTGAATTACCATGCCTTCGAAACGTAACAAAACGTCATCCCCGTTACTTCGTTCTTAAGTGCATCGTTAAAGACATATGTGAACAGTTTAGTGAATATTATCAACTAATTCAGCACAATAACGGTACACGTAATAACAATCTTTCCTTGAGACTACCAAAAATGAGGACAGAATATGGAAAAAGAGCAGTTTTGTTTACTGGCGCGAAAATTTACAATGAGCTACCAATGGATGTGAGAAAGATCAAAAATTTTAATTCTTTTAAGCTATCAGTTAAACAATTTTATAGTTAATCAGTTTTTATTTTTAAATCGTTTAAATTTCTATTAAAATAGCTTTTATCTTAATTTTACAGGACACACATTGATAACAGCATATCTTTTTGTTTAAGTGTTTTATTTTTGAAGTATGTTATTTATATATATATATAAAGCTTTCGATTCGGTTATCCGTATTAAAGTGCTCAATACATAAATGCAGAGCGTAATATAAGATATGATAAGTTGGAAAGAATCAAAAAACTACACAAGCCATTTCGACAAGCCTGTTTCGTGATTTTATTCACTCTTCAGGAAATGTCATTTCCTGAAGAGTGAATAAAATCACGAAACAGGCTTGTCGAAATGGCTTGTGTAGTTTTTTGATTCTTTCCAACTTATCATATCTTATATATATATATATATATATATATATATATATATATATATATATACGAGGGGAGTAAACTGTTACATATAACTATAATTGCCTATTTAAATGTTTCCATACCTATAATTGGGCATACACTGACGCAAAGTGTACATCCGGTGCAATCATCAGTAATGTGTGGAATGTGTGTTTCCTTGTCAAATGTAATGGCCTGGTAACCAGAATCATTACACGTCATGTAACATTTTCCACAGTTGATACACATTTCTTCGTCGATCAAAGCGACAACCTGTTGGCGATTGTCTAAATCACCATAGGCACCAATGCGAGACAATGCCGAGCCGATGATATTCTTTAAAGAAAACAAGAAAATGGGGGGCAAAAATTACACCTTTATAAAGTAATAGCGTGCCCACAAAGCTTGCACATAATTTGATAAAAAACCTGTGACGTGATATTTCTATTGCTTGAGTTAGGGAATTAACGAACGAAAAAAAACCTCTAAAGCTACCATGCATTACATTGAATCTTGCTCTTCTTACTGCTACGCCTGGTTTTCAGGGCTTCAGGGCGTTTGTCAGTAAAAGAGATCCAGGTTTTGGTGCTCTGTATGGATAACTTAGAAACTGAAGAAGTGTGACAATGACACCTTCTGGTCCTCAATTGTTATCATCTAACTTATGAACATACCCATATGCAATGATAATTGATGTCTATATTCCAATGACAATTTTTCAATGTAAATAAAAAGAAAAAACTAGAGCATTCGTTTACAACAGAGCAAAATATGTCATCTTCATTGTAGTAATTATCAGGGGATGCCACTGGAGACCGGTGCTGCCAAAAATGGGGCCTCTGAAAATCTTCAACATCCTTCCCGGTAAATAACAATGCTTTGGCAATAGAGATTCTTATGTTTCCCGCCAAAGTTCGACGTACTAACTTCAGAAATAGAAATCGCAACAGTTCCCTCACCCCGCTTCCAAAAATCAGTTTTTTCCACAGTATTCGTCCAAAATACAAAATCTTACTTGAAATCCCTAAAAGCTGCCAAAGCATATATATTAAAAAGTATGCTATCTTCGTCCTTATTTCCAAGATGTCTTTAAATGTAACAAAGAGTCAGCGAAACTCCAATAGAGACAAACGGCCATATAACAGCTAGTAGTAGAAATGAGTTGTACCCACTTTCCTACAACAGCGTCGTCAAGAAATCCAAGAAAAACCATTACAAATATACACAATATACAACATAAAGAATGCAGAAAAGGAATGGTAGTTTGCACGTAACTTTACATGCACATTATGATTGCTCCCTCTTAGTAGTAGTATGCCATCCCTTCAATTTGATACTGTGTTTCTGTGTGCACGCAGGTGACTCTTCAACCCATCTGCTGTCTTGCATGAACGATCACAGACATGACAAATGAACTTTCTCACTTTTGGTACTGCATGCGGATGAGCTTCAATATGAATCTTGGAATGTCTCGTTAGACCGCTTGCTGATTTGCAGACTAGACCACAGGTAGTGCAACATGGCATCGGTGGACGAGGTGGCAAGGTTCTCATCATATTGCTGATCTTGACTTCGACTGTGTGACTTAAGATGCTTCACCAGTCCAACTTTTGATAAAAGAAATCTACCACACACAATGCACTTTATTTCCTCCTGAATAGCAACAGGTATTGCTCTTTCATCGTGTTTTCTTAGAGCACGCTTTAATACGGCATGACATACAGGCCTCTCTTCACATTCTCTACATCCTTCCCTAATTTTTCTCCTTCATTAGAGACGGTCTGTAGTTATCATTTCCCAGTTGTTCACATTGATCTCCAGTAGTTTCAAATTGCTCTTCAGCACATCCTTAAACCTTACACGTAACCTTACATGCACAAACACCAGCTTTCTCATACCCGAGAGTGGGAAATGCTTGATGATTATATCGAAAACAGTCGCTTTCTGTACTAGGAGCCTTAACAAACTTAATTAATCCACGCCCACCATACAGAGGAGGCAAAACTAGGCAAAAAAAGATTAATAAGAGGTTTGTGGTGTGCAACTGGATTTTCAAAGCTGAGAGTTTTTCTTTCGACCAAGGTTTTCATGGCTAATGTTCTGCTTGATCTGTACTATCCAACAGGCAGAAAAAGCAGGGTAAAATGGTGTTTCGTCATTGTTGTCCTAGGAAGAAATTAACCAATTTCAGATCCACCAAATCATCCACTTGAGAACTTCAAAGTTAAGCTACTCAGCAGCCTTCTTTACGCTCTCATAATTACCCTTGACATCTAATTAATGTGCAATGAATGACTAGTGGACCTTAAATGTCACCATTACACGGTAGCACATACTGGTTCACAGTGTATGAAGTGTATCTACAGTATCATAACAATAAACAGAGTCATTGTTATTCCAGAAGTACGCCTTGAACCTCAATTCTCTACTATGAAAAAACGACATTACTACTACTTACTTTACGCTGACTTCTGCTCTGAGTATGATCGCTCTATCTGAAGCTAGTAGCTGAAAAGTTTGCTTAGCCTGATTACGATTCCTGTCTAAGTCACTTAACTCGGGTTAATATGAACACTGCAACTGTGCCACATGGGCACTGATCGTCAGGGTTGTGGGTATTGCTCAATTTTGTTGAGTTTCCTGGGTCTTTTTAAGAATGAAGGTCTCTACACCAGCTTTGGATACAAAGTAGTCAGAGGACATAAGTAACAGTGGGTAGTGTTTCTTCGGTCCTTCTATATCATAAGGCATTTGGAGTTTTTTCCACGTGTTATTTTACTCAAAACTCAACAACAAGTACTGTATATTGCCTCTGCGATGCATAAGATTTATCCTGGTTTCCTGTCTTGGTATAAAAATTGACAAGATGTGCCTGTTCAATGGAAGTGATGTTAATCCTGTGGATTGGTAAAGTGAAGTCTCCAAAAGGCATTCTAATGATTTCTGTATGCCTTTGGAAGCAGTCATGCTCAAAATGTTGAAGTTGCCCATAATAATTTTCATTGATAATATAACTCGTAGAAGGATAGTAAATAAAGTGCTAATGAGTGATCCTAGTAATCAAATGTATTACAGTTCAAGATCAGGATTTCGATACGGTTCTACATTATTTCGTCTGCTTTAATAATATCACTATTTCGCTTTCTGTCACAATGAAGTAAATACGATAAATGCTCCATCGATCAAATATTCGGTTGCCGCATTTCCAAAATATACGGTTGCCGCATTTCCTATGAAAACAAATAGCAGACAAGAAGGACACTAGAAATTCGCTGACACTTGACATGACTGATAAAGTTTACGTCGAAACGTGTCCCTTTTCGATTGTTTTAAAAAGTTGTTTATTTTGTGTGCTGTATTGCAAAAACTCTAATTACATCACTCCCACACATAATTATTTGGATACCTGGTGCTTTGTCCATCTTATTAGCCTGAGATTTTCGTTTCTATATCACCTGTATTTCATGCTGGTAAGTGGTTGTTTTCTTCGTAGCAGAAGAAAAACGTGACAACAGGAAGATCACCTTTCGGAATGACTTGAATGCCGTAGTAAATAAAGAGCGTTATGCTAATTGCTATTAAAATGTATAAAATAGTCTGTAAAAAAGAAAAAAATGCCGATTCGTCCAAAGGGGGAGAAGGGTCGATAAAACAAGTTCTAACATGATTGGAAAAGTCCTAAGTTTATATTCGAAACCAGTGGATAAGAAAACTGGGACTTCCTGGGTCTAGGAAGGCAGAAAGTAGGCTTAAGCAAACATGGTGGAAAAGGTGAATAGCAGTTGACATTTAATTGCTACAAAACGATGTTGAAATCAAATTAACCATTATTGATAACTCAATGACGAAAAGACATAAAGCAAAACATGAAAACGGTAACACATTCAGATGGGGCAAAGATTGGTAAAATGCTAGATAACAACTAAGAATACGGTAGTGTTACCAGTAGACTCTTCGTAAACAAAAGTACGTTTTACTAACAACAAAATGCAAATGTACATAATCCCAATTAAAATGACTTCATATGTTGGGTCGAATTGGGTCAGCTAGTTGTTCTAAAGCTGTGCTGGTGGTCTCTGATTACGTGGATGACTGCTCCGAGAGAGTGCTTGGAAGACTCTTCAAAAATATGCCCTGGGCATAGTGGCAGCACAGTAAGTCCTGTGAGAGCTATTTTCCCTGGCCAATGGCAAATCCAGCACAATTGTCAATACTGTGTTGCACGTCAGTTTCAGCAGTAGGATGAGCTAGTGGATGAAGGTCTGGGGATAAAAATTTTGGTTGGGAGTAGATGGCAAGGGGTTGGGAATGGTGAAGAAAAAAAATGCAGTCTTTTTTCTTTAAAATAATAGTCAAGAGGACCATATATCACATGGTAAGTAAATATTATACTCATAACACAAACTTTATCACATCACACTTCTATCATATTTTCCTTGTTTTTTGTCGTACCTGGACATTTGGTATTTCCTTTTTGATTTCAACAGCTGGTCTAACTTGTTCAGGCATCAACTCTTCGCTATGCAAATTTATTCCCTTTTTGTGATTCGCTATAATTGCTTTTCTTTCATTCAGGTATGGTCCGAAGCTTGGTAGACCCTTTAAAAAAAGACCAAACGTAAACACAAAAAAATATCATGAACAAATAGGAAACTATTTCCATTGTCATGCAACATGTTATCAACATGTTATGTTCATTATGTTTTCATTCACATTGTTTACTCCTTGTGGAATATCTAATCTCTAATTATCCCTAATATCTGATAATTAATCCCTAATTATCCCTAATATCTGATAATTAATCCCTAATTATCCCTAATATCTGATAATTAATCCTTAATTATCCCTAATATCTGATAATTAATCCCTAATTATCCCTAATATCTGATAATTAATCTCTAATTATCCCTAATATCTGATAATTAATCCCTAATTATCCCTAATATCTGATAATTAATCCCTAATTATCCCTAATATCTGATAATTAATCCCTAATTATCCCTAATATCTTATAATTAATCCCTAATTATCCCTAATTATCCCTAATATCTGATAATTAATCCCTTCTGTATATTTGTGACCGTTCTTATTGACTTATTTGTCTGAAATCATGGTTTATATTCCTAACCTCGTTTTCATGCATTCCTAGATATAAGTTGAGACTGCATCTTCTTCCTTGTCGGATTATTTGGAATCAACATCGCTACGTAGACACAACTTCATTTATACTCTTTTTTTTCCCTCTCTGGGCCATCAAGGGTATAAAAATTGGTATAAAAATAAAAAAAGGATTTAAATGGACGTTTCGCCACCTTGCAACGTTCCCATGGTAAAGAATCCACAATTCTCGCACCCAGCNATCCCTAATATCTGATAATTAATCCCTAATTATCCCTAATATCTGATAATTAATCCCTAATTATCCCTAATATCTGATAATTAATCCCTTCTGTATATTTGTGACCGTTCTTATTGACTTATTTGTCTGAAATCATGGTTTATATTCCTAACCTCGTTTTCATGCATTCCTAGATATAAGTTGAGACTGCATCTTCTTCCTTGTCGGATTATTTGGAATCAACATCGCTACGTAGACACAACTTCATTTATACTCTTTTTTTTCCCTCTCTGGGCCATCAAGGGTATAAAAATTGGTATAAAAATAAAAAAAGGATTTAAATGGACGTTTCGCCACCTTGCAACGTTCCCATGGTAAAGAATCCACAATTCTCGCACCCAGCAATGTAAATAAATGCCACAATTGTAAGCTAAATAGGCAAAATAATATTACAACACATATATCCTCATATGATATTGAACTCATTAGAATATTTAGTAAGTGAGCTAAAACTCACGACGGAATGTTATTGCCAGGTTCAATGCGAACAACTTGACTCTGATATATGATTTTTGATTAATCTAGGTCACCACAAAAAATACTTTCTAATTTTATTAAAAATGTCAACTTTTCTTGGTCGAAATCCTGCAAAACTGACATAAAGAAGGCACTCTCTTTAAAAGTTCGTACAATAACTGACCTAGTTATCTCAGAAAACTGATTTTCACAAAAATGTTAAGTGACTTCGCTTGTACCTTCCGCAGCGGATAGTATATTCCTTTTTCAAAATCCTCCTCGTCCAATATATAATGCAGAAGTCGTTCATCAAGTTTTGTTGGTTTCCCCACTTCACCCAGTCACCTTAATTTAGCGTCGGAAAACAGACAGACGGTGGGGAAAAGTTTTCGTTGTCACTTTTCTCATATCTCTGCTGGTTGCGTATTACTGTCATGTTTCTTTCCTGCATCTTGAAATGTGGCATAAATTATTTCAACTAAGGCCTCACTCTACCTGAGGCAAATTAATAAGTTTGTATGGACGTAAGCTTTGATACAATTTTTTCATGCATTTACAATTTTTAAATAATCGGTTTTCATCCTTAGCATCGGCATTACGTAATCGACATTTTTTTGTTTATGCATGGTCGAAACCTCAAGTATTTATAGTTTCTTTCTAATAAGAATAGCACAAAAGAAGCCCTAAAATTGTGACAACATGAATTCAATAATATATTATTACCTTTCCAAGTAAATTGCTAATACGCGGTACAGTCTTCCCACACTGCTGCCGGGCAGTTGGCTTGCTCTGGCCGTCCCACTCTTTAAACTCTTCACATGCTTCCATATACAGCAGGCATTTGAGTCCTGATATATAATCATCTATGACAGTGAAATCTTGGTTCTGTACTGCACTCCCTACCTAAAATAGTGGAAAATAAATGATTGCACAAAAATTACGCCCATTAAACAACAAGAGTGAGTATTATAAGTATACCATGTTATCTGTCCACTGTTCTATTCAACAATTGTAGTTGCGAATCTTGACGTAAAGTTAAAAAAAAATTCAAACTCAACAGGCGAAAGTATACCATATGTGACAGGCTTCTTTTCTATAATAAGACAATTTTATTCTGATCTCGCCTGGGGCACTAAATTATTCTTGTTGCAAAGATAATTCTTAAGGCTTAAAGTAGACGGTAATTGCTTGAATACGGGATTTGATATTTGAACATGCCCAGCCAGTTCATTTTAACATACCGAAGAAACTAACTCCATGCAACTGATCATAGAAGCAAAATTTCGGGAAAAAGATGAATTCAAAATTTGGTTAAATATAAGAAGCAGTGCGTTTCCAGGACTAGAACTCGTACGGTTGCTGCAAGCTTTGGCTAATTCTTACTACAATTAAAACCAATAAATCTAACCACCCCACCACACCCCGCAGTGTCAGCATGGTATAAGGGAAGCATTCAATGTAAGTCATGTGCTTGATGCGATTCCACAATTTTTCTCACTCACTCCTTAACTCAAATATGATATACTTTCTCACTTTTCCACTCAAGTTCTCACTTATTCCTTCATTCCCTCTCTCTCTCACTTTCTTACTTACTTTGTAACTCAAATCTCTTACAAACACTTAATCAATTAGTTACTTCCACAAGGCATAATACGCATTAGAGCACTTTGTTCGGTCCAATTTAAAAGCGCATAGGTGTGTTCTCTAAAATGAAGATTTGACGTTGGGTAAAAAGGAAAGAGACTGTACTATTTTCACTCCTCACTCAAAGCAGATAGGAATTAAATTAGTACATACTGACTATGGCTTGAGTGAACTAATGCGTACAACGTTGCCCACATATTTCTTTGCAAGAGCTGTTTTCTTTAACCTTTCCAACCATCCATTACTGGCTTTGAATAGTGACCATTTGATATGTTTCATATACTCAAGTGGTTGTGCTTGCAAAACTCTCCACTAACAAGAACATTTTTACTATGACAAATTTGAAAAAAGTCCCACACCAGCTACAGAAACCGTTCCAACTGATACCCTATAATCCTTCGATAATTGTCAATCTTTTCCCACTCGAACTCTTAACAAGTTCAGCTTTCTTTAAAATAAACAGCTCGTTACAGGCTTGCTTAAACATCTTGACTGAATGATAGCAGTGGCAGCGTTTCCATCAATTTTTCAATTAAATGACAGTCTAGTCATTGCAACTCAAAATTCAATGATCTTAGAGTTGGACTTGATTAAAAATCACTCCCAGTTGCTGAACTAAACTGCAATCAAAACTTTTCTCGTAATTAGAGGTTAATTGCTTCCATTTAAACAAAGAAACTGATGACAGTTTATTATCCAGGGCCTAAATATTTCTAGGTCTGGATAAACTAATCTAATCTGTCACCAAATCAACAGTACTTAGTAGTAATGAGATGGCTAAACAAACCTTGGGTGTTTAATCTAACAGGTAAATCCATTTTAGTACAGTACTAGGAATGGGTGTTCAACTTTCAAAGTAGACCATTGTTCCATGTACAAGGTTCTCCATTGTCGAACTAGGCTTGGATTTGCTGGGACAGGGAAAAGTGTTTAAGTATGAGTGGTTGCTCAATGTTCGGTGGTGTTCAATGGTACAAGTTCCACTGTACATAATACAGTATACTAGAGTCAATTATAGTATACCATTAGGAATTTTATATATATGCAAAGATGCAAATAAAAGTACAGACATATGGAAAATAAAAACAACTCACATACATCAAATATAAAAATATTTTTAAATTATCTATTATTTCTATCGTCTGCGATGAATCAATCACCAAGCTGCCGACTAAGGGTCAACTGCTTCATCAGTGGTACCCACCGGGCTCCAACAACAGTCGCACTTTAAATATTTATCAAGTAATTTAAAGAAAAATCTGCTTCCAATGGGTAATTTACAAAATTGAAGAAAGATCTTTTGGGAAGATTTTTTCTTTATCTTAAGTATTGGTGCTCGAGGCTGAAACAGCTTCGAAAAACATTATCTTCATCATTTGACCACCCAAAATAATTCCTCAAAATAAACAAAAACAAAATAACATTTCTCTACCTGAACAACACTTGCTCCAGCATGAAGGAATTGCAAGGCCGAACTTGCTGAATCGATGCCACCAGTTGCAAGGATCGGAAATCCAGGTAAAGCACGTGCAATTGCTGATACAGCTCGAAGTGCAATAGGTCGGATTGCATTGCCTGAAACGCCACCATAAGTAGTCCTTTTCTCCTTACCAATGGATGGCCAGGCAGTTGCATTCCCTTTCAGATGCATGAGCCCTGAAACTGTATTGGTGGCTGTGACTCCGTCAGCTCCACCTAATAAAGCCAACAATATGTGAGCAATATACACTCGCGGATTTTTTGTTCTTTTTTTAGATCTTTTACTATTCTTAGCAAGGATTTGAACCCACTACAGAGCTGATGGTTACTTTTCTTATTTGTTTTTTTTTCTTTGTACTACTTTTTAATCCTTTTTTTATTAATTCATTCATTTCTTCTCTCTCCTAATTCCATCTTGGAACACACTCAGATACTACAGTTTGGTGGTTAAAATGGATAACAGTATTCGCCTATATCTAGCTAAATCAAAACAAACCCAGGTTACTTTAATAATACCTTTACATGAGACATGAGGACCCATAAAACGTTTACATTTTTCTTATTGTTTTGGACAGTGCGGTTTATATTCAGCAATCCAATTAATGCACCTCGATTTATTAAAGCCATTTCTTTTTAAGTTTGCTTACCGTACAATATGCTGATAAGAGGTTTATTAAAAATTTAAAGATACAAACCAAATCATAGCTAGAGACTCTGAATCTATATTACTATTGTACGCGAAATAGTTTTAAAATTCGACATCCCTTTACCAATAAAAAACTTGTCAAAAACTGAGTATCTTTGTACCGTTTACAGATAAAAACAGGCTTTTAATTTACTAGCTTTTTCACAACGAAAAGTTAGTAAATTCGCGTTTCACCAAAAAAAGCCAAATTCGATAAAACCGAGAAAATACCCAAAAACAAATGTATTGGAATAGTAAAGGCAGGCACTTGTGAAGCAAGACCCCAGTGAAGTCAGACACCAGAGAAGGAAGAAACCAGTGAAGGAAGAAACCAATGAAGGAAGACCCCAGCGAAGAAAGACCCCAGTGAAGGAAGAAACCGGTGAAGAAACACCCCAGTGAAGAAAGACACCAGTCTAGAAAGACCCCAGCCAAGAAAGACAGCAGTCAAGAAAGACACCAGTGAAGGAAGACACCAGTGAAGAAAGAAACAAGTGAAGGAAGAAACCAGTGAAGGAAAGCACCAATAAAGGAAGAAACCAGTGAAAAAAAACCCCAGTGAAAGAAAAACCCCAGTGAAGGAAAACCCCAGTGAAGGAAAACCCCAGTGAAGGAATACCCCAGTGAGGCAAGACCCCAGTGAAGAAAGACACTAGTGAAGAAAGACATCGGTGAAAGAAAGACCCCAGTGAAGAAAGACACCAGTGAAGAAAGAAACCAGTGAAGAAAGGAACCAGGGACGAAAGAAACCAGTGAAGAAAGAAAGAAGTGAAGGAAAGGA
>RDPX01000503.1:349462-360443 GCA_003991215.1 Morbakka virulenta
TACTACTATTACTACTACTACTACTTCTACTATTTTTACTACTACCACTACTATTACTACTACTATTATTACTACTACTACTATTACTATTACTACTATTACTACTATTACTACTACTACTACTATTACTACTAGTACTACTTCTACTATTACAACTACAACTTCTACTTCTACTACTACTACTACTATCGGTTACTATTGTTATTGTTAAAAATACTTTTGGTTTTATTAAATAGCTTTATTATAATTAATATTACCAATTTTATCCTTATTACTATTTTCTTATTCATTTTATTACTTTTATTATCGTTAATGCTTTTATTACTATTATTATTATATTATTATTATTATTATTATTATTATTATTATTATTATTATTATTATTATTTCATTTCCAAGTCCATTTTTCTTTATACACGTTTTCCCGTGTCGAATTCTGATGTGTAATAAATGTTTTCACACTTGTAGCTCTAACCACAAAGCTCGTAAATGCAAACTGACTGAATTTCCACTTCTGAACTAACGCGGTTCAAAGCTGAGATCAAAAACCAAATCATTTAAGCTAAAGAAAACTCTGAATCACGTCTGTACATGCACGTGATTCAATTCAAATGATGTCTGAAACTTGGTTTTCATTCCTTTATAGCAAAAAAATATAGCAAAACAAAAGCGGTTCGATGGTGATGGTCAAAAATCACTGAATAACCAGATGGATGAATCTCTCATGGAATAAAATTTATCAAAGAAAAGAGAAATGCCTTCCAGTTTCGCAAAAACTCATAATAAAGAAAGCTTTTGTTTAGTACCAAGAACTTGTGAAAGAAAACGAAACAACTCGTGTAAATGAAACTATTTCTTCATAGCTAGCATTGGGTGGTTTCACAGGTTTATGAGTTGAAATAATCTATCTCTGAGATGAAAAACTACTGTTTCAAAGAAGAACCCCTTAAGGCTGATTGATAAACTTATTTCTTACATTCTGTACATCACCCGTCAATCTGCTAATTTCAACTATGCTCCAGCAAGCACCATAACAATGGACGAAACTACGGTATGGAACGATATGGTTTCTGGTCTGACAGTTAACAAAACAGGAGCACCAACTGTAATAATGAAAACAACAGGCTACATAAAAGTGATAATCTCAGTATACTTGACTGTCAAATCCGATGGCATTACGTTGAAACTCTTTATAGTATTTAAAGGAGCGAAGCACGACAGCATGGCTTCAAATAAGCAGCGTAGATCGTGATGTGTTGTTGCATGAACGCCAATGGGTTGAACACACAGTGATTTGACTCAAGAGTTTGTCAAAACGGTATTAGGAACATTTTCGTTTGTAAAGTGACTCAGCATGGCATTCTTTTTAGGCCATACGGAAAACAGTGTTGTAAAGTCACTGGAAAACATAAAGACTGATCACTTCATAATTCTAGTGGTTGCACAAGGTTCGTTCAAGCTCCAGACTTATCCTGAAATAAACCGTTTAAGGTCTTTTGTACTGAAGGTACGATGCGTAGTTAGCAAAAGAAGGTACACACGCCGAAACCAAGGAGAGGAACTTAAAAGCACCTCCTTGAAAACAAATTGTTGAGTGTATATTAGACGTCTGGGCTTCTTTATCTAAATATGTGCGCTGAATTTTCTTGTAAATGGGAGTGAAGATGACCTAATTGTTTTAAAGAAAAAAAGCTGTGTGTAGCATGGAAAGATCTTTTGAAATGAACATATACTTGACATTGAACGAGGATGATGAAGAAGATCATCATGTAGGCATTGAGACATTAACAATATCATAACGATAACCTTAAACATGCCCGAAACATTTTCAAATTTAATCATTCTATTCTGTTGTATAAAAGAAATCTTTTTTAGCCACAAAGCTTTGGGTTTTTATTACGCGCCCCTCCCGATTTAACGCACTTCTTGATTAAGAGCCCCCTGTAGAAGTTGATGTTTAAATAATAAATTCAATGTTACTTCGATAATGTACAAAAAAGCTTATTAATCAATCATAAGACACCATTTTCTTACCATGATCCGATATATATGTTGCTGGCTTAAATCCCTTTTGATCATACCATGTGTTGGACTGTAGAGCAACGGCTTTTGAAGTAGTACCCTCATCAACTCTACAAGGGAACAGAGTGAGCCAAATTAGTAAGGAAATACACAACTGCCTTCCTAATTTTTAATTTGTATGAACATAAACTGATTTCAAGGGGTCGATGGCGACCTTCTTCATGATCTATACGCATCATCCAGGAGCCAAGAACATAAAGAGCAATACTACAAGCTGCAGCTACGACTGTTTGACCCTAATCCAAGCAAACGGTGCACGAGCCGAAGAATGACAAACGGTGCGGGGGGAATGAAGTGGATCCGAAATCAATTTTTTAAATCAGATTTTCTTTAGGTTTTTTTATAAAACATGTTTCTGTATCTTAAATATTAAAAAATTTTACCATTGTGTGTATATTGATGGGGAAAGAGGGAGTCAGGTACTCGTTGTACTCGTTTTGCCTATCGCGATCGAAAAATAGGAAAAGCCTTGGTGAAGACAATCGTTGGCCAGCTAAAAGAAAGAGACATTGACCTCGGAATCTAATGAATAATATTAACGTGACTTAGAGCAGTCATAAGTAGCTGACGAGACCATAGGCAGCAATGTATAATACAAGGAACTCTGATGATATTCATATGAAATGTAATCCTTGTTGCCATAAAGCTTTTCTTATAAAATATGTCTTCCTGCTCATAAGAATAATGATAAAATAAAAAATTCATCTTAAGTATTTCAAACGGAGCAAAAAGGATATTTCTAATTAGGTTTGCATAATGGATTCCAGCCTCCTCATTGATTGCTAGAATATGGCCTCAGCCTGAAGCGATAGCTACTCTATGTTCAGGCCTGTCAGTACGGAAACCCATGACTCTGATTAAACTTTGAATGTTAAGATGCAAAATTCCTTAATCATCACAACAAAGAGAATACACCGAGAGGAAGAAGAGGAAGAAGAACAGGGAGAAGTGGAAGAAGAACAGGGAGAAGTTGAAGAAAAACAGGAAAAAGAACAAGAAGAGGAAGAATATGAGGGTGACGATGAGGAAGAAAATGAGGATGAAGAATAAGAGGAAGAAAAAGAAGAAGAAGAACAAGAAATATTTTATAAATTATTGTATTGACTTTGTGTGGTGTGTTTGAACTAGTGTATGCAGATTCGCAAACATGTAGACTAAGCTCTGGTTATTGACTTCAAATGAACTAACGTCGTTATGTTGTCATACTACCTAACTTTCTTACCTACAATACACACAAAAAGCAGTGATTACATTGAATTTAATGCTTCCGTATAAATAAATTGTTTTAGTCTTAATCCCGAAAAGAAACGAAAGGCTTGATGACATTTCAACATATAAAGAACCTGCCTTGCAATCACCAATACAGCCAATATTTCATATTAGATAAAAAAAACCAAAAGAAACGTAATACCTGATACCAAAAAATGAATCTGGTACATGAGCATCATGCATTACTTTACCAACAATTTGCCATTGTCGAAGACCACCATCTCCAGCGACAGCTACACAGCCACCCCCTGCAAATCAACAATAAAGCTATTATTCACAGCTATGCCGACGTACAACAGATGGGAAGCACTCTTGTGGAACACATTCAAAATATTCCAAGGTAGTTTAATACAAGTCACATTACGCATCAATTTCTTATTAAAATGATGTTTCTAATATACTAAAATGCAAGGCTAATCAAACTCAACGTATAAAATAAGTTTAGTCCTTGATATAGATTTGGAGGTTGAAGCATTTTCGTACTCCAACATGTCCCGGACGGAGAAAAGCTGAAACATATTTAAAAAAACAACAAACCCTGACAGGGGTGGATAAGATGCTATCTGGATCCAATCCAGTTGGAAAAGGTCTACCCGGGCCCAATCCGGATTGTTATAACTCTAAGTGAGCCAAAACCAAATCCAAACTTAAAAACTTAAACCGTACTTAAAAATCTTGTTTTGAAGATCCTCCTTTCCTTACCAGATAACTGAACTGATGCAAAGTTGAACACATTCTTATCTGTCAGTTTAGTATACCTCAAAGTAATATCATATGGATTATTATGTTACAGATGATCTATAATAATGATGATTATTATGATTATAAGGATTATATCATGACATGATGACATTAATTGTAAGTTTTAGTGAGACTTTTCTTATCAATGGGCATTTGCTTTATACATACCAATAGCCCCAAGAGGCAATGCTACTGCTCGGAGTGACTGCGTTGCATATTTGTATTGGTTAAGTAATGGGTTTACACTGCAAGAGAAAGTGAATTTTATATCAAAAACTTGAGAACGGAAATTGCAAGTGGCCACTACAAATAAAAAACCCACTGTCATTATCAACATCATTGCAGGAATAATTTGACAATTTTACATTCTACCATTACTATGATCTGGTTTACATTTCTTCTAATTTTCCTCCACACCAAAGTCAACCAATCCAATGGGAAAATTACCAATACAAAAAATCCCATGATTAACCAACCGTCAATAACATTCTTTCAAACCATTCTCTGGAATTATAAAGACAATTTCCCCATGTCAAACTGGTGTCAGTCGATGCTTTATTGTGCACCTCGATCTTTACACATTAATACTAAGACTTCCCTTCCCGTGTCTATTTTCTCTCTTTCATAACATTAAGAGCCATAGATGTCAATAGTTACCAAACCGTTGGTTATACTACTTCAAATTCCCTTATTTAAATCCACTGACCGAAGCATGAGATGAAAGACAGTCTCTGTTGCCCTTCAGCTCTTTTGTTGTCTTCTTCCTCCTATTTTTTTTTTAGTTTTAACGTCATTTTCCCCCAGCAATTGGGGCTCAGACGGTGTCCTTCACAGGGACTTTGATATGGCAGTGACGAATTTCTTGGCCGGATGCCCTTCCTGACGCCAACCAATGGCTATTTCTTTTGAAGAGTTCCAAATTCTCCTCGACAGCTCGGGAAATCGAACCCGGAACTCTACTGTGCAGTTGCAATAACCATTAAGCCACAGCTCCTCACTAGCACGCCTAAATCAAGATACTCTAGTGTCACGCTGGTAAATGTTTCCATCGGTTCCGGTGGGGTCCTTAGTCATTGTTGTTGTGTTACTCTTTAACACAAATGTGCAGCTCTTGACATATGAATGCTACATACAAGCGTTATCTCGTCTCTAAACTCTCCGGCATCATAACTCGCTCTATTTACTTTATTTTCTGCTGTCACAACAAACCTTGAGGCAATCCCGAACCTCTCCCTAATCCGTCTACACATACCTTTATTCTCAACTCGCAATTATTATTTTCTTACCTTCCATTCTTGCTGTATAGAAATTAACAATCAGTATTGTTAATGCGATTATTTACTTTTGGTAATAAGGCCAGTCAATGTAAAATACCATTTATTAAGTGGTTGGACTTTGTTTTTTAATAATTTTAAAAATTATCAGTTTAAATTACTATTATTACTATTACCATTATCCTTATCATTATTATCATCATCATAATTATTATAAAAATCCAAAGCTCGTCCACTGACACACTCTCTTTCTCTCTCTCTCTCTCTCTCTCTCTCTCTCTCTCTCTCTCTCTCTCTCTCTCTCTCTCTCTCTCTCTCTCTCTCTCTCTCTCTCTCTCTCTCTCTCTCTCTCTCTCTCTCTCTCTCTCTTATTTCTTTTATCAATCTCTTTTTCCACCATGGATCAGTGTTCTTCGCCTGTCGTTCCCTAACCTCAGAATTCTCGTAACAACATTTGCAGCCGCTTTAAAGACTCCCATACATTATGAAAGGTCCCTGACCTCCAAGTAGGGACCAACTCTGTCGACTTGGGTAGTCACTTCTCTTTATATTTTCCTGTCACAAAACTTTAGCTTCAAGGAATCCTCTTTTGCATTAATTGTTAGTTCCTCTTGCAATATCCTCCATATTTCCATGTCTTCTTCATCAAGACCTTCATTCCTCATATTCGCTTTCGTTCTCATTTTTCTCTCTGTGCTGATTAATACTGATTAATTCTAAACTTAAATTCATTTTTGAGCACAACCAGATCAACCTCTGCAACTTAAGCATTAGTTCTTATAACCCGGGCTTGTTCTACCAGCTTCTTCTCAGATAGATCAAACAGTCCATTACTTTTCCGGATCTCATGCATTCTCTTTCTTTTGAGCACATCCAGATCAACCTCTGCAACTTAAGCATTAGTTCTTATAACCCGGGCTTGTCCTACCAGTTTCTTCTCAGATCGATCAAACAGTCCATTACTTTTCCGGATCTCATGCATTCTCTTTCTTTTGAGCACATCCAGATCAACCTCTGCAACTTAAGCATTAGTTCTTATAACCCGGGCTTGTCCTACCAGTTTCTTCTCAGATCGATCAAACAGTCCATTACTTTTCCAGATCTCATGCATTCTCTTTCTTTTGAGCACATCCAGATCAACCTCTGCAACTTAAGCATTAGTTCTTATAACCCGGGCTTGTTCTACCAGTTTCTTCTCAGATCGATCAAACAGTCCATTACTTTTCCAGATCTCATGCATTCTCTTTCTTTTGAGCACATCCAGATCAACCTCTGCAACTTAAGCATTAGTTCTTATAACCCGGGCTTGTCCTACCAGTTTCTTCTCAGATCGATCAAACAGTCCATTACTTTTCCAGATCTCATGCATTCTCTTTCTTTTGAGCACATCCAGATCAACCTCTGCAACTTAAGCATTAGTTCTTATAACCCGGGCTTGTTCTACCAGTTTCTTCTCAGATCGATCAAACAGTCCATTACTTTTCCAGATCTCATGCATTCTCTTTCTTTTGAGCACATCCAGATCAACCTCTGCAACTTAAGCATTAGTTCTTATAACCCGGGCTTGTCCTACCAGTTTCTTCTCAGATCGATCAAACAGTCCATTACTTTTCCAGATCTCATGCATTCTCTTTCTTTTGAGCACATCCAGATCAACCTCTGCAACTTAAGCATTAGTTCTTATAACCCGGGCTTGTTCTACCAGTTTCTTCTCAGATCGATCAAACAGTCCATTACTTTTCCAGATCTCATGCATTCTCTTTCTTTTGAGCACATCCAGATCAACCTCTGCAACTTAAGCATTAGTTCTTATAACCCGGGCTTGTCCTACCAGTTTCTTCTCAGATCGATCAAACAGTCCATTACTTTTCCAGATCTCATGCATTCTCTTTCTTTTGAGCACATCCAGATCAACCTCTGCAACTTAAGCATTAGTTCTTATAACCCGGGCTTGTTCTACCAGTTTCTTCTCAGATCGATCAAACAGTCCATTACTTTTCCAGATCTCATGCATTCTCTTTCTTTTGAGCACATCCAGATCAACCTCTGCAACTTAAGCATTAGTTCTTATAACCCGGGCTTGTCCTACCAGTTTCTTCTCAGATCGATCAAACAGTCCATTACTTTTCCAGATCTCATGCATTCTCTTTCTTTTGAGCACATCCAGATCAACCTCTGCAACTTAAGCATTAGTTCTTATAACCCGGGCTTGTTCTACCAGTTTCTTCTCAGATCGATCAAACAGTCCATTACTTTTCCAGATCTCATGCATTCTCTTTCTTTTGAGCACATCCAGATCAACCTCTGCAACTTAAGCATTAGTTCTTATAACCCGGGCTTGTCCTACCAGTTTCTTCTCAGATCGATCAAACAGTCCATTACTTTTCCAGATCTCATGCATTCTCTTTCTTTTGAGCACATCCAGATCAACCTCTGCAACTTAAGCATTAGTTCTTATAACCCGGGCTTGTTCTACCAGCTTCTTCTCAGATCGATCAAACAGTCCATTACTTTTCCAGATCTCATGCATTCTCTTTCTGTAACCCCTCTAGGTTGGGTCACTCTAGAAAAAGCATCTTATCACAATCTTATTCAATTCTCTTGTCCAATCTGTTCTCATTGCTTTGCAAGGATATCGCATGATCACGACCTTAGAAGGCTCGTTTCTTCCCCTGTCGGACGAAGGACTTAAAGATCAAGTCCTCTGTACGTCGTTTTTGGTTAAATTCTGTCGAGTAGTCATATTTAAATATAAGGATTTGTTTGTGTCAGGTTTTCTTGCCTGGATTTTTTCGTGACACCATCACTAGGAAGGTTGCCAGGCAAGGCTAAAGAGTTCCCTCTACCCATGGGACAGACGTAACCCCGCCGGATGTCAACCTGGTACTTTAATGTCTCGGGGTATGCAAACAGGTGCTACACCTTGGCCAAGGGTGACCTGCAGGTACTTGTGCCAAAGGGTAACCTCATTCGCCTAGGTCGAACTCTACAACAGAATGCAGTTTAGTGTCAATACCCTGCACAGATAATAATAATAATAATAATAATAATAATAATAATAATAATATTATTATTATTTTTATCATCATCATTATCATTACCATTATTATGATGTAACTTTGTAACCACAGATACACAGCAGACACATCTAAGAATAATTAGTGGACACATATCAATGACCAGAGTCTTTAACTAACAAGATTTGATTGGGAATTATTTTATCATTTATTTATTATTTATTATATTCTTTGAATAAAACTCCTTTTTTTCTTCATCTCGTAAATTTTGTTTTTATATTCTTGCTTTTTCTGGAGATTGCTTATCCCATTCTCTTTTTTATCCCATTCTATAAAACCTTTAATTCTCCTCTCTTTCCTCTTTATTTATCTTAACTAAAGACCTCTTCTCATTAGTGTTATTTGATAAATGATCTTTAGTTGGAGATACTTCATAAGAGTCAGCATTTATTATATTTACTATGGTTTGTCTCTAAAGTGCTTCAACGATGCAATTAGTTTTTGCTTGAATTTGAATATAATCAAAGTTTCGTATAAAAGTTGTTGATGTACGCACAAGATAACAGTTCATCCAAAGTAACTCGGCTCTCTGGAAAAAGCTTCTACTGATTGGGGTTGTCACTTCTCACCAGATATCGTTCTTGACCTCATACCGCAACGGCCATCCATTCGGGAAGATTGACAACTTGCGTTGGAGAATCATTGTTTGTGTGTCCTTCATTAGACAGGTTGCAATCCAAGAGTAAATTGCCCTATCTGGTTGCCTTCTCCATATGCCCGTTTTCCTGTTTGTTCCAAACAGTTCTACCACGAGAAGGTCAGGAGCTGGACTTAACTGTCAGAGGCTACATCTGCCGCTTGCCATATGGAGCATTTTTTTAGGCTTTGGGTGTTTGGATCCTCCTTAGCCACTCAAGCAATAACTCTTTATGTATTATCATTATTTTTTTTAAAATTCATATGCATCATTTTATCTCAACAAGAAAATGTGGCTTAGTACTGCAACTTGACCAAGTAATTGTGGATTTCTTCGAAAGAACCAAATCTTGGAATCTCAATCTCTCACAAAAATGCCACTGGTTAGAACTTTATGAGAGGTTGTCCATGGGTACTTTGTAGGATTAATCACTCCGGTTGTGCTTGCTTCGCTTTTCGGAAGGTCTTTCGCTGCTGTTTGAACTATTAGGGGCAGCCGCTTTGCAGTGACGGTCTTTGGAGATATGGAGAAACTCAAACTTTACAAAACGATTATGTTAGTTGGCAACTCAGTGGCACTTCACTCTTCGGTTGGTGTTCAGGATAACTTTCGTTTCTGGTCCGCAAACATCTTATGGTGTCTCTCCGAAGATAATCGGTCAGCAAGAAGCTTTGCGCTGAGAAAATATAAAACACCCGTGCCGATTCACTCCAAGCAGACTCATGATGGATAAAGTATCTCAGAAAGTTTACGACTCGCGAAATGATATAGCTCCTATGTCTACAAAGATGCTGCTGCAATGAGAGCTTTCCTTATTGGTCACAGGGAAAATGAAAGAAACTAAATCAGTAAGGAATTGTGCGGTAAGTACCTTCACATATAAAATTGTACGCCATTGTGATCGATCTCATATTTGGGTGCAAAATTCCAACGCAAACTTACATGGAATTAGATTGTTGATGGGAGTGATGATAATAACGATCTTCTGAGAAATAGGATCCTATAATTATTAACTCGTGGGAAAAACATGATAAACCAGGTGCTGGTTCTCACTCCAATATAAAACGCGAAATAGCCATTGTTTGAAATCAACTGCCAATTCTTTACTACCATTAACAAGATCAACTTACTTACAACAACAACAACCCCAATAGCCTACATTGGCCTTTCACCAAAAAACATCAGGCTACACGACATGCTCTTCAAATCGTTCATTAACAATATGCACTGTGACAACAACACAAAATCTACGACGTTTAATCTTTGAAAAACTAAAAATAAGATTTTACGTCAATGGTTTAAGCTATAGCCTACCAAAAAATAATAAACCATTGTACCCCTTTGCTTTGCAAAGCCTGCGGCTTTTTGCCAAAGGAAAGGAAAGAAAGTGTCTCAAAGTCCAACTGTGAACAAATTCCTTTGAATCTTAACGTAACCACAAAGTGCTACGATAACAATACAAATCTGTTACAATTCAGTTAATCGTTTGTGCATGTCATGGATATGTAATTTCGACACCGCGACTAAAACTAAACAAACAACTCCTTCATTTATTCGTAAAATAACTTTATCGGAAGAAACATGTTTCCCTAGAGAATCGGGAACAAATTCAACAAATTAATCAGAACTTCAAAAAAAACCGTACTGTACCAGTTACGTTCCAGTCTTACTGTCAAAATTCATTAGATAGATAGATAGATAAATAAATAGATAGATAGATAGATAGATAGATAGATAGATAGATAGATAGATAGATAGATAGATAGATAGATAGATAGATGGATCGATAGATAGATAGATAGATAGATCGATAGCTCGATAGATAGATAGATAGATAGATAGATAGATAGATAGATAGATAGATACATAGATAGATACATAGATAGATACATAGATAAATA
>RDPX01000503.1:360908-394556 GCA_003991215.1 Morbakka virulenta
AGATAGATAGATAGATAGATAGATAGATAGATAGATAGATAGATAGACAGGGGGATGGATAGATAGAAAAGTGACAGAATGACTGACAGATACACAGGGACAAATAACTTGTGCAAAATGGTTTTTTACTATTTCTTTGGTGTTTCTTCATTCTCGTTATGCTCAAGTACTTCCGGAATTGGTCTTTTGCAAGGAAAGGTGCATTTCTTTCCATCTCTCTTGTTGTCACTAAAAGTAAAACAGTAAATATTAAAGAAATTTCAAAACAGACTAAACGTAAAAGAGGCACAAATTCAAGCAGTAAACTTAGCTTACTTCACTAGTATACTTTGTGGAACCATTTCAAAAGCTGTGCAAAAAAACTCTTCTAATATCCTATAGTATGTTCCAGGTAACTGTCAACATTAATAATTTTCTAACCCTTTTATTTTCCCACAGATTCAATAAATTCAATCAATATCTTCATATTTTCACATATATATATATATATATATATATATATATATATATATATGTATGTGTGTGTGTGTTTAATAACCCCTCTGCTTAAAGCACAGCTAAGATATCCGACAGGTAGTACACTGGTATGAAGTATTCAAAAACCTGGACTTTTAAGAATTCTTAACTTTACCGAAAATCTTAACACTTTGAGGGAGTCCTTTAGGTGGGATCCATTGAACACATGTTTATTATCAAGTTGTATCATACCAATGCCCAGTCCATTTCTGAACAGAATTGTAAGCATCCCTGAGCTCTTCGGTTTAAAACATTGAGGGCTTAAAAAGTAACCTTTCAGCATTTGTTTCATATGTCTGGTTTTCTTCACTACAAGGATAGTTTGAGATAGTAATGAATCCTTACTTGTGCTAGTTGCCATTACCCCAGCCAACCTCTACTCTTTCCCTGTTCAAAGAAACCGCCTTACTTAAAAAAATATCATTCTTTCAACAAGTTTCATTTGATGGTTGATAAAGCTGTACTATGTGGCCACTGAACATATTCATGCCACTTCTAAAGCATGTATGCTCCTGTTTGGGTTAACGTTAGCCCCTCCACCATAGCTTAAGGCATTGCCTTACTTCCTAACAGCTGGCCCGGTATTACCATCTTGTCGATACCAAGGAAAGTGTTCTCCGTGTGGTATCTATCCCGTATTAAAGAGTACATCAATCACTATCTCAGAGATAATCAAGCTGGATTTCGCCTGAACCGCGGCTTCAGTGACCAGTTGTTTTTACTGTGGATGGTTATCATTAAAGCTATGGATCACCAACTTCAATGATTTTGAGAAAACTTTTGATAGCATTCACAGAGAATCACTCTGGAAAATCTGAGAAGTTATGGCATTCCTGAGAAATACGTCCAAGTTACGATCAAACTGCATAGTGACACCTTTTGCAGTGTACAAGCCTGTGGAAAACTCAACGACTGATTTGAGAGCTTAAGTGGTGTCCAACAAGGCTGCATCCTTGCTCCTTTGTTGTTCTGCATCACAACTGACTGGGTCATGTATCAGAGTGTTGATGATGTAGAGTTAGGCATTCAGCTGAATAGATGATTCACTCTCAAAGATCTTGATTACATTGATGACATTGCTTTGGTGTCAGGAGGTCATAACAATGTAACTGGACCTACCAACAACACCATGTTGCAGATTAAAACTGATGCTGTTGGTGTTAATGGGTCAGCTGTTGCATTAAACATAAGTGTGAACAAATCTAAAACTATGGGTGTGGGGTATCATCAGTCATTTATCCTAGTCAATGGAAAACCTCTGGAAAATGTTGACTCATTTGTATACTTTGGAGGCGAAATATCTTCAGATGGAAAGATCGTTCAAGAGCTCAATGCAATAGCTGCCAAAGCAGTACGAGGATTCTGGGCCTTGAATAAAGTTTGGAAAAGTAACATCATCAGTATTACCACCAAAACAAATATTTATAACAGCTGTGTAACTTCTGTTCTCCTTTATGGGCCCGAATCTTGGCCGCTGATATTCACCCAAGAGAAAAAGGTGGTTACTTTCCATCATGCTTGCTTATGGTATATCTGTGGTGTCAGATGGTATCACTACAAATAAAACCAGGATATCCGGAGGCATACCAGAACACACCTGATGTCTTGTTTAGTAAAGAAACGTAGACATTAATGGCCAGGGAATCTTCTGTGTGTGGATCAGATGCGAATTCCTCGACTTTGTTGGAGCTGGAACCCCTCAGGCAAATGCACTTGCCAAATGGAGTGATAGAGGTGGTAAACTTACTTACTGGTACTTACTTACTGGTGGCCATGGAGTTGGTGTCTCATATTATTGGTTTCCATGAACTTCTCAGTTACTTTATTAATTCCCCATTGGAAACAGAGTCGTGCAAACACCAGGTACTCTTTATAATAATGGTAAAATATAATATGTCTATGAAATTACATTTTGAAACGAATTCTGGGCCAAACACAAAAATAATTCCCAGTCAGACTCCAACAAATACTTACACTGGGTGTTGTACTTTGGCCTAGCAGCTTAATCACATAGCCAAAGAGTGTTAAGCAACAAAGATGACTTGAGGCAAAGGTGTAATTGCCTTTCTTCCATGATTTCTCATTGGAAAGAGAGACATGCACTCTTTGGACTCAATGAATAGATGGATTGATGGATGGCTCAATAGATAGGTAGATAGATAGATAGATAGATAGATAGATAGATAGATATATAGATAGATAGATAGATAAAGAGAGAGAGAGAAGAGGAAGAGTGAGAGAGAGAGAGAGAGGCAGACAGAGAGAGATAGACAGACAGACAGACAGACAGAGACAGAGAGGGGGAGGGAGGGAGGGAGAGAGATGGATAGAAGAATAGAAGGATGGATGGATGGATGGATGGATAGATGGATGGATGGATAGATGGATGGATAGACAGAGTGGATTAGTAAATGGCCTGTGAAATCAATCAGTGGCCTGGGCACAAAACAAGGTACTTCCAGCAAATGTTTCACATTTCCTGACGGGTGAATAAAATCACGAAACAGGCTTGTCGAAATGGATAGTGTAGTTTTTTTATTCTTTCCAACTTATTATATCTTTTATTATGCTCTGCATTTATGTATCGAACACTCTAATGTGGTTAACTGAATCGAATGTAATATATATATATATACACCTATCTGCCTATCTGGTAAATTGAAACCCATAATGTTTTACAAATCAATATGCTTACCAACAAATGTTCTCCTCTTTTTTTGAGCAACAATTTATTGTTTGTGAAGGCTTGCAGGAATCACTGCTTAATGTTTCAGCAGGTGTACAACAAGATACCTGCTTTTGTGCTGAACAACAATTGGACACCTAGAATATGTATCTTAAATCAGTATCAAATATAAACACAGTATTTAAACAAGACATTGTATGCATTTAAATATGAGTGTATATTACAATGTGTTTTTGTACATTAGAATGTGTTATTGCATATTAAAATGTGTGTGTGCATCAGTCTATATCGGCATATTACAATGTGTGTGCTTTACAATAAATCTGCATTACAAAATGCTCTTAAAAGAACATTTGTCAAAACTTCATTTCTCTTCACAGAACCAACCATTTAACCAGCCCCATTCCCTGTTTGAAGCTGTTTGAAGCTGATTTTAGACTGATCAAAGAGGCATCTTGTGAAGGTGTTTAGGTTCAGTTTTAAACCAGCATCACTCCCTATTTGAAGCTTAGTGTTGCCCTTTGTAAAATACCATGGCTCTTGGTCTACTAAAATTTTCCTTTTAAAGTTTTTGACACTTGATATTGTACCTTACACATGTTTTTCTTTTTTGTTTCTTTCATTCCCTTCATCTAATTTCTTTTTTTCATCTAATTGTGTTCACAGGTCCTAAGAAGTATGTATAAGGGGGTATCCCCACTCTCTCATATATCATTATCCACCTCTTGATAACTTTGTTTATTTAAAGTTCATGCCTGCATCCAAACAATTTTTAAAAATAATTTAACTCTAATTTCAAAAGCAATTTTTAATTACTTCCCTCATATAATGCGTCAAACCCCTAATGCTGGGAAAAGAAGACGTAAAACCGTGCAGTAAGTAAGTAAGTAATGGTAGTCAAGAAATTATGACACAATACAAATTTAAAAAAACCCCTACCCAATCAGTGTAGGATTTTTTTTTACTATTCAACAATGAATTAATGATATTATCACTCTGATACAGTATCACTAAAGTAAGTTAAAAGTTAACTAATTGCAAGCATGTTTTCAAGTTTAATTTGAAAGACACTGCTCTTAATGCTCAAAAATGCAATGCCTTGGTTTTCTAATAAATTGAAGGTCAAGCTAACAACAATTTTTCCAAAATATTGAAACTTCTTCCTGACATTGTTAAACTTGGTGTTTTCATTCCAAATACCTTAACAACTCTTTTATTTCCATGAGTTGAATCACTAGCACACAATGCCCAAAATAAAAACAAAAAAAGTAAGGTAAAAATTCATAGCCAAAGTAAAATAATAGCATTCACTCTGGACCACACACTGCTCAAAAAGTCCTGCCTACTCTAATTTTTCATCTATACATCACATACCTTTGGACTCACTGCACTACAGAACTTGCTTTTCCCAAGGGGCATTGCATCAACATGAAAAATAACACCATCATTGTGTTTGGCACTTGCAGACCGAATAGCAGCCTTCCATTCCATTTCACTCTTGCCCTATCATATAACCAAAAAAAATTTCTTAAATCAAATCAATAAAATTAATTATAGACAAAATTTGATTCACAAAATCCCTGGGGAAATGTTTAACTTATTCTGAAAATAGGGTCTGTCACTTTAAAAGGTCATGTAAAAATAAAAAAACTTTTGCATTATTAAAACACTACTAGTTGATTCCTGGGGTAAGTATGAAACAAATACCAGTGAGAAACCCCTACTTGTGGAATTGTCTTTAGTCCAGCCAACATCTACTCTTTCTCTGTTCAAAGAAACCCAGTCTTTCCCCCAAAAAAATTAATATTCTTTTCAACAAACTTCATTTGATGCTTGGTAAAGCTTTAAAATAGTAAAATTTGGCTTTCACCTATGGGTTCTTGCCTTAACAGAAGGAAAATTAATACAATTTGTAATCAAATAAAAAATTAACTATCCAGCTATCTATCTATTTATTTATCTATCTATCTATCTATTTATCTATCTATCTATCTGTCTATCTATCTATCTATCTATCTGTCTATTTATCTATCTGTCTATCTTATCTATCTATTTATCTATCTACCTATCTATTTTTTTATCTATCTATCTATCTATCAATCTATCTATCTGTCTATTTATCTATCTATCAATCTATCTATCTATTCATCTATCTATCTATCTATTCATCTATCTATCTATCTATCTATCTATCTATCTATCCATCTATCTATCTATTTATTTATCCATCTATCTATCTATCTATNAGAAACCCCTACTTGTGGAATTGTCTTTAGTCCAGCCAACATCTACTCTTTCTCTGTTCAAAGAAACCCAGTCTTTCCCCCAAAAAAATTAATATTCTTTTCAACAAACTTCATTTGATGCTTGGTAAAGCTTTAAAATAGTAAAATTTGGCTTTCACCTATGGGTTCTTGCCTTAACAGAAGGAAAATTAATACAATTTGTAATCAAATAAAAAATTAACTATCCAGCTATCTATCTATCTATCTATCTATCTATCTATTCATCTATCTATCTATCCATCTATCTATCTATCTATCTATCTATCTGTCTATCTATCTAATGAATTTTGACAATAAGACTAGAACATTACTGGTACTTTGTCCATCCATTTATTTATTTCTAAATAGAATCTATGTGATTGGTCATTTATTCGGAACAATTGTAACAAACTGTTTCAACTTTTGCTACTAAAAAATACAAACAAAAGGTGATGAACTGTGTTTTAACTTACAGTCCTAAAAAATATAAACAAAGTCAATGCTTGACACATAATAATTCATTCCAAATTCCCCCTTGGTCTAAAGATCACAGATATAGTCTTGTAACCAGCTCAAAGGATGTTTCTTTCTTTGGTGGTGGGATTGTACATTATCTGAATCACAGTCATAGTCAACCACCAACATGAGTATAATTATATTCACTGTCAGTGTCTGGCCCATTGTTCCAAGCAGCCTCTATCACAAAGGGGGTCTTCATGGGTAAAACCCAAGATGTGAATTAATTGTTCTGCTGAACAAAGATCAGCAGTGTGTCTTGGCATGTCATCCACCTCCACTATAGTGTTCAATAAAGCTTTGCTAATGTGCCCTCTGGTCCATGGAGTCATTCATCCAATATTTGGTGATTTCGCATAAACTTCATCACCATTGCCATCTGTTGATCTTGAATTACTAGACCCTTCATTGACACCTGGGAGTTTTACAGGGTACACATGCTTCAACTTAGTTGGAATAATTCCTTCTGCATTTGGAGAGTTGGTATACCAAAACAGCTTCCCTTCAATGCAACTCCCAGTCCTGGCAACCATTCTCTTTACTGTGAGATGACTCCTTTCAGCAATTCCATTTAGTGATCTGTATGCACAGGAGCTCACAATATATTGTTGTATGATAGGCAGTTCAACACTACCTGTGGCACTACCAAACAGGGCAGCTTTAAGAACCACCTTGAGATTCCATAAAATTTTAAGTATTGAAAAGTTTTACATTTGTTCATGGACTACCAGTATTATACTATATTATATTGCTCTATCTGTGTATGGAGCACTCTATTTTGAAAATGGAAATCAATCAGTATAAATATATAATATAATATAATAACATAATATATATTATAATAATATAGTAATATAAAATATAATATAATACATAATAAATTTATAATATATATCTATTTTACAAATATGCATGGGTGAGAGTTCAGAAATGTAAATACAAAGTTATAATTTTAAATAAAATGTTATAAAATAACACCAAAACTAACTAACATACCATCACACAGTCACCTTCATCATCATAGTACTCAAATGCCCATGGCTCCTGGCTTGTAATATTTAACTTATCTTTAAATTCATCCACAACATCATCCCATCTGTAAAAATCACAATAGGTTGAATAATTTTTATTAAATAATTCAGGGGCAATAAAAACTGGGTGCAATCAGAGAGTTAAAGGGGTATGTAAACATGTCTCCAACAAGTTGCTAATGAGATACCCAAATGGTAATTTTCTTATGATGAAGAATCATACTTTGCATAAAGCAATACATTGTATGGAAATGTAAAGGAAGGAGAGAAAATAATAACATTAAAAAATAGTAATAATAATAATAATAATAATAATAGTAATAATAAAAATTCATTGCAGTTACTTTATTTTCTGCTTCTCTAAAGAGGCATGGAGAAATCATTATCTCCTCTCTTATTAGTTTCCACCTACTATCATTCTTAGCTAACCATTAACTATTTTTGCTACACTATATTTTTGCCATACACTCAACAAAAATCAACATTGTTATGAAGAATATTGTAGTATCACATGGTTCTACATCATCCAGTGAAGTATAGATAAAATTTGGATTTTAGTATTTTTCTGACTTATCTGAAATATTTTTCTCTTCAGTTCCTCCTTCATTTGTTTGTGCTTGACATTATCAATCTCTAAAATTCCTAAATATTTGCACCCCTCTTCTTCCAGAACTATCATAATGTCATCACTTGGAAGCATTGCCATCACATTTCATGATCTTTCCTTTTTGGAAGCTCTTCTTTTGGATTTTCCAATCTCAAGATCCTTGCATTTATCCAGTTTTTCAAAGATTATAGCAGAGGTATTATTATCTCCTGGTATTGTCTGATCAAGCAAGAGACAAGTTTTTTCAGAGTGATTTTTGATGACAATACCACCCATTATTTTATGGGGAAAGTTGAATTCTTTACATGCCATTCAGTGAATATATATTGGCCAACTCCACTATGCCAATTTTTATACTCAGTTAGTGGTAGAATGGGGCATCCAGAAAATAGATGGTTGATCGTTTCATTATGTTGGTTACACAGTTGACAAGATGGATTTGCACCATTTTTTAGTACATTTGCCTGAGAGTTGGTGATAAGAAAATATTGGTTCTCTGTTGCAATGACAAATCCCAGTTTCCGTCTGAAGAACCTAACCAAAGATGAATCAAAAATTTATTGTGCAAAAAATGCAGATCTCAAATCAAGGAATAGTTAATTATTTGTTGAAACTAGAAAAACCTCCCGATTGCAGCTACGAAAAACAATATTTGATCAGTTGAATGAGATTAGTTGACTTTCTTTGAATTGTATCTTTCTGAGATCAGATTTAAAACATTGAGATTTGAAACAGTGTTTTTTTAATACATAGATTGTCTATTTGTGCGATATTTTAATCTTCTGTTATAAAATGAATCTTCAAAAAAAATCACGAAAATGGACATGAAGACAGTGCACATGAAGGCATGAGGGTGGGGCTTAATGAAAAACAGCAAGCACTACACCACAAGAGCGCTTCAGCAAATTTAATAAAAAGAAATCCTATTTTTTTTCTCCATTTAACCCACTTTAGGTCAGTTTTGTTGCCTAGTTATTTTCTGTAAACAGCGAAGTATCTTTTTGCAACGATCCATAGCGAGATTATAGATTGGCATACCACCATGATAATTATAATTATAGTACAAAGGTATTAGACATAAATCGATAGGCTATAAGATAAGCATTGATTAACTATCAAAATCATTCGCACTTTCATGAAATAGCTACATGTAACAGGCAAAGAAATTCATCAGGCACATGTAAATGCATTATTGCTTTCTTTTCAAGATTCCATTATTAGAATGCAAACAATCGATGAAGTCTTGAAGTCAACCCTTTTTTGTGTAACTCAACTTACCTTTTCTTTAAAAAGATCTTTTGTAGCTTCGCAATACTCTTTAGTTGTAAAATAACAATAAAATAAATAAAGTTAGAGCAGATAAGCATCTTATTACTTGTAAATCTTTCTTCTTAAGTATTTTTGTCTTTTCTTTTCCATATTTTATCATTCATTCTAAAATATTGTCTTTCCATTAACCCTTGTTTTTACATCGCAATTAATAGGGAATTAGATTAAAAGAAGTTATCTTCGTCTTATAAATATCTAGAAATGTGACCAAACGTTGATTTTTAAGTAGCATTAATAAGTAAACATGAATATCTAAGCTTAGGATTGATGTTTGACTGATCATCGGCTAATTTTCACTTTTTCTGTTGGCTTCATTTACAGCAGAAACGATTTTCATTAATTAACTGATAGAAAATCGTGCAGTAAAAATGCAGTGTTCATGTTTACGTAACATTTATTATTATTATTATTATTATTATTATTATTATTTATTATTTTTTATTATTATTAATATTTATTATTATTTATTATTATAATCATATTATTATACACGAATTTTTTTACAGAATGTATCTGCAGTCCTATCATATATACACTATGTACATATATATATATATATATATATATATTTTTATATATATATATATATATTTACTGTTATCACAGATGTCCTGTTAAAAAAACCCACAAAAAACCAAGTTATTTATTAGTTAAAACTCGCTAAAAATGAAAAAGAAAACTAAAAGAGCTTCGATTGGCCGAAGAAACTAAAATATACTATTTAAAGCTCACTTCCAGAAATAGGGATGTAAAGCGACATTAATGAATAAAGGAATAAAGAAATAAAGGAATAAATGTTAAACCTGCCCATCACATAGAATGAAAATATCAAGAAAGAAAGCCTCAGGTAATTATTGTAAGATGTTTTCTTTTTGGATTTCTTTGAAACTTCGTGGTTAGGTAAGATTATTATGTTCTGCATGTAAAATCTTGTTTACAAATTCTAAACTCATTCTTTTTTCTTAGATGGACGGCGAGCTCATTGCAAATAATTGCTCTCTGATAAGCTCAAGATTTTCTCGTTATTTCTAGTTTTATTTTCGGTATTTCAAGAATATTACCATCGTTATTTCTGCTGTTAATGTGTTAATACACAAATGAATTACGAATTCAGTGTTAATACCGAAGAATTCCAACGATAACACGTGAAATAGGATATGAACTGATGTTAGAGTATGATAGGTATTTGCACTAGGATCAGAGTACCTTTTATTAAATAATTTTAAAAATTCAACATCTGCAAACAAACAAATGTAAGAACCCATACACAAAAAACACACTAACACATTTACCTGCAATTATCGTTGAATTTCAGCAGTATATTTCTCCTAAAACTACTTTCCTCGTCTGTGTAATGAATATTCACATACAGTGCTTCAGCCATTCTTGACTTCTACTCAAAATACTGAGTCCAAAGCCCAAAAAAAGGAAGTAATTAATGACAATATTAAAAGTTAACCACATAGAAATTCAGACACAAAGATTTTTTGTGAAAGTCATCAAGTCACGAGAAAAACACTAGATTCCAGACTTCTTTTCATTGTTTCATTTAAAAATATATTTTTTAATCCGCTTCACATGGCTGCCAAACAAAACAAAAAATGAATTGAGAATTTTTCAAATACCAAGGAGAATCTGAGAACTTAATCTTATTAACAAGGCCGTTACCAGAGCTCACCACCTTCGTCTGTCTGCAGCACATACCCCCCAGGTAGCCCCATGTCAATCTCTGTTTATCGTGTCATGTATATCTTTCATGTCAATCCTTCTCCGGATCTGCTTGGGTTCGCCTTGGTTCCTTCCACCGTCAGGGTTGGTGGCACTCAGAGCACACACCCAGCTCCATCGCCGCTTCTTGACTTCCTGGGTAACACGAGGTCTGGAATCAGACCTTGTGTGCAGTTCACTATTAGAGATGATCTTGGGCAAAAAGATATTCAGGACCCTTACGAGACATCTGTTCTGAAAGACTTTTTAGTTTGTGGCTTATAGTCCTTGCAATTTTCCACAAATCGGCACCAAACAGGAGTGCGCTAAGCACATTGCTGTTGAAAAATATGACCTTGGTCCTCACACTGATGTTCTTGGCCATCTAGATTTTCCGTAGTGCCGAAAAGGCTTGGCTGACTTTTGCACTGCCCTGCCTGATCTCATCGTCAGTCATTCTCGTCGAAAACAACGTCTTGAAAACCCTCATCAAGGGTCTTGACCATTTGGATCAGCTTCTTGAGCATTTCAAACTGACTCATGATGATCCAGAAGTTGTCTCTGTGTCCTGGCGTTCCAATCAGTTACTTGTTCCAGGATGTTCCTGAGGATGAATATCTTGTTGACAGTTCCTCGTCCTGCTCTGAAGCCAGCTGGTTCTTTCCTTAGTGATGGATCCACCCCTTTGTGTATCCTGTGATGAGGATCTTGCTAAGTACTTTGCTGGCCAGTGGCAGTAAGATCATAATTACCCTCTTCCAATCCTGAAGATTACCTTCCTTTGGAATTTCCAGAACTCGCAAAGTCATTCTCCGTTGTCGTTTTTGTTCCTAATTCGTGTGTACCCATTGTCCACTGGTATCCACTGTTGTCATTCCCAACTCTTGCATTCAGATCACCCAAGACGATTATGATGTCATTCTTGTTACAATCATCGATAACGCCCTGTAATTCTTAATAAAACTGGTCTTTTTCTTCACTTTCTCTTTAGTTGTGCGGTGCATACACCTGGACCACTTGTCACTTTTTTACATCTTGAGTCAAATCTCGCTGTGATGATTCTTTTGTTGACCGGTGTCCATTCCATGAGTAATTCCATTGCTTGCTGGTTGATCATAGTAGTGCCTCCTCCCTCGTGCAGTTCTTCGTGTACGTTGTAGATGATCGTTTGTACTGAAGCTATCTTCATCCTTCCTGCGCCTGTCCATCTACTCTCACTGATATTAAAAATCTCCAACTGGTAACTCGGCATCTTTCTATCGACCTGTGCTGTTGCTCCAGTGCCAGAGTAAAAGTTTATTTTGAGTTGGCTAAAGACCCAGTCGGACGCTGCGCTTTCCGGAGGCGTTGACCATCGACGGAGTCGGCAATATCCCCTGTCCCCTGTGTTTTATTTGAAATGATGTTCATTGTTTCTGTAACAAGGAGTGTTTTTCGTGTGGTAACCAAAAAATAAGAATATCGCCGCGTGGAATGTGCCAGAGATTTACTCAATCACCTTAGCTGTTGATTTGATTCGATTTTTCTTTCATCTAAGTGTAAAATGACTCCATGTACATTTCCACAGACTGATTTTGAGCATGATGTGTACAGTGTCACAAATACATCCAATATCACTGTCATGAAATTGTTGTGTTTATTATTAATTGAACAGACCTTTAATATGTTTCATTCTTTTATTCCTTTAGGTATATATATGTATTAACATCTATGCTGATTTTGTGTTTAATAAAGCCTTTTGTTCAGGCATACTTCTGAGTCGATTTTATTACAATTTATTAAACACAATAAAGATGAGCAAAGCCCTGAAGCCTTTACGATTGGATGTCGATCCAAACTCACCCAAAGCTGCAAAAGAATGGAATCACTGGAAAAGAACTTTCGATAACTTCATCACGGAATGTGGAACTGATGCCCCGGATAAATTCAGGTCCATCATAAATTTCATTTCTGCAGACGTCTTTGATTATGTTGAGGAGTGTACTACCTATGACCAAGTAGTTGAGACTTTAACTAAATTATATGTTAAAACACCGAATACCATTTTTGCACGACACCAACTTGCTTCCAGAAAACAAAAGCCAGGTGAATCCCTTGATGAATACCTTGAAGAATTGAAAAAGCTGAGTAAACATTGCAACTTTACAGCAGTTACAGCTGATGTATATCGTTCAGAAATGATAAGAGACTCATTTATTAATGGTCTTTCATCAAACTACATCAGACAGCGTCTTTTGGAAAATGAGAAATTGACACTTGATCAAGCACATGAACGTGCACGAACCCTTGATCTTGCCCAGAAAAACTCTGAAGCTTATTCGCAACAAAACAATCCCCTAACTGTAGCAGCTGTAGCAGTGGATCAAAATAGCGCTGATGATGTACCATCCCTTGCAGCCTTACGAAAGGGTTCGAATACCAAATCAACCAATCCTCGCAAGAAATTGTGCTACTTTTGTGGTGGATCAATGCACGCTAACCGATCCTTATGCCCTGCCCGAGATTCTACTTGCCACAACTGCTCAAAAGTAGGACATTTTTCAAAAGTTTGCCAATCTACAAAGAAGGAGTCTAACTTATCTGCCATTTATTCACCAACACTTTGTGCTGTCTCGACAGCTTCTCCACTGAATCTCCGCCATGCATCGGTACCTGTAGTTGTGAATGGCCAAACCCTGGATGCATTGATTGATTCCTGCAGTTCAGACAGTTTTATTAGCGAAGGTGCTTTCAACAAACTTCAAATTCCAAAACTCCCATCCAACAAAACTGTTTTTCTTGCTCTCACCTCAATGGAATCGACAGTTATTGGGAGCTGTCAGTTGAATCTTTCGTTGAATGACCAGACCTATGAGAACGTTAAAGTTGACATTCTTCAGAACCTATGTAGCGACATGATTTTGGGGTATGATTTCCAGAAGCAACATCAAAATTTAACTTTCCAGTTTGGTGGCCCCAAACCTGACTTGATAGTTACACCACCAACCCAAACCAACATATCTGCAATGTCTGAGTCAAATACCTGCACCAAATTTGCTGACGTTAAACCCCCTTCACTCTTCAAAAGTCTTCCAGACGATATCAAACCGATCACAACAAAGTCGAGATCCTTCAATAAAGATGATCGAGCTTTTATTGAAGAGGAACTTCAAGCACTCCTTAAAGCAGGAAAAATTCAGAGGAGTGATTCTTCTTGGAGAGCTCAAGTGTTAGTTGCAAAAGATGAATTTAATAGACATCGTAAGAGACTATGTATAGACTATTCGCAAACAATCAATCTGTACACCGAACTTGATGCGTATCCACTACCTCGGATTGATGAAATGGTCAACAAACTTTCCGAGTACAAGTACTTCTCTACCTACGATCTCAAAAGTGCCTACCACCAGATTCCATTACAAGAATCCGAAAGGAAATACACAGCATTTGAATGTCTCGGTGATTTGTACGAGTTTGTCGTTGTCCCATTTGGAGTAACAAATGGTGTTCCGTGTTTTCAAAGGACAATGGATGATTTAGTAAAAGAGGAAGGTTTGAATGACACTTACCCTTACCTCGACAACGTTACCATTGGTGGAGTAGATGAAGCTGATCTCCAGAAAAATGACACTGCTTTTCGAGAAATGATTGCCAAACGAAATGTAACTTTGAACAACTCTAAAACTGTGCAATGTTCTTCCGTAATTGATATCCTTGGGTACCGTATCAGCCATAAAAGTATCAAGCCAGATCCTGAAAGATTACAGCCATTATTAGATTTTCCACCACCATCCAATGCTGGCTCCCTTCGAAGGACACTGGGAATGTTTGCATATTATGCCAAATGGATACCTCAGTTTTCAGACAAGATCAGACCATTAGCTGAAGCTGAAACCTTCCCACTGAGCGAGCTTGCACTTAAATCCTTCAACACCATCAAAATGGAGCTTGCAGAGGTTGTTCTAGCACCAATAGATGAAGATGCACCTTTTGTTGTGGAGTGTGATGCTTCTGATGTGGCTATATCTGCTTCACTAAACCAAAACGGTCGACCTGTAGCGTTCATGTCAAAAACACTATCAAAGAGCGAACGATGGTACCCAGCTGTTGAAAAGGAAGCACTGTCAATCATTGAAGCTGTCCGAAAGTGGAACCATTTACTATCACGACAACGATTTACCTTGATAACTGACCAACGCTCCGTTTCATACATGTTTGACAATCGAAAGCGTACTAAGATAAAGAACAGTAAAATTCAAACTTGGCGTATGGAGCTTGCTGAGTTTTCATACAGTATCAAATACCGTGAAGGAAAGAGCAATGTTGTCGCAGACTCCTTTACACGGGCTCACTGCCTCGCAATATCCAGTAATCTAGATGACATTCATGCACAACTCTGTCATCCCGGTGTTACCCGTCTATTGCATTTTGTCAAATCAAAGAATTTGCCATTCTCAACAGAAGATGTTAAACGTACCTGTGCAAACTGTAAGATTTGTGCAGAGCTGAAACCACAATTTTTCAAACGCCCTAATGCTACTCTTATAAAAGCAACCAAACCGATGGAACGATTGAGTCTGGATTTTAAAGGTCCTCTACCATCCACCTCACGCAACAAGTTTATGCTAACTGTCATTGATGAGTACTCACGGTTCCCTTTTGCAATACCTTGCCCCGACATTTCTACACCTACCGTCATCAAGTCCTTAGACTCACTATTTTCCCTATGTGGCATGCCAGGCTACACACACTCAGACAGGGGAAAATCCTTTATGTCAGAAGATCTTTGCAGCTACCTTACCAGCAGAGGAGTGGCTACCAGTCACAGTACACCATATCATCCCATCGGCAATGGCCAAGTGGAACGATATAATGGAATCATTTGGAACGCTGTTCGACTGGCGTTAGCATCCAATCAGTTACCTGTCACCCAATGGGAGAAGGTATTACCGGATGTCCTACATTCTATCCGTTCGTTGCTGTCAACTGCTACCAACACCACCCCACATGAGCGATTCTTCAACTTCCAACGAAAATCCAGTAACGGCACCTCACTTCCTTCTTGGTTATCTCCAGGACCTGTTTACCTTCGTAAATTCGTACGTTCCAGTAAACATGAAAATTTAGTTGAATCAGTCGAGTTGACCCATGTCAATCCAACTTATGCTCATGTTCGTCACAAGGATGGTCGGGAGTCCACAGTATCACTTTCTGACCTTGCACCTTGTCCAAGGGACACAGAAGAAACCCACCTGAACAGATCAAATGGAACCTTGGATCCAGAAGCGACACAAAGTGAAGTGACTGTAAGTGAGAATAATGTTCCTGACAAAACGACTGAAGAAACCGTAAACAACACAAACCAATGTCCAGTAGACGATTTGAAATCTGAACAACCATCACCAACAGATAGTGTACGTCGGTCATTGCGTATTAAGCGAAAACCACAAAAGTATGGGTTTGAAGATGATTAACTTTGAAAAAAAACCCCAAGGAACTCCTAACTGAGGGAGAATGTCATGAAATTGTTGTGTTTATTATTAATTGAACAGACCTTTAATATGTTTCATTCTTTTATTCCTTTAGGTATATATATGTATTAACATCTATGCTGATTTTGTGTTTAATAAAGCCTTTTGTTCAGGCATACTTCTGAGTCGATTTTATTACAATCACAAAACATGACTAGTACTTTTCCAGTTAGTCATCCACTGCAAGTATTTCAAATTTTGAGCATGATATATAGTGTCACAAATACATCCAATATCACAAAACATGACTTGTACTTTTCCAGTAAGTCATTCACTACCGGTATTTCAAATTTTGAGCATCGTGGTAAGAGCTTACTCAAAACAAACTAGTTTAGCATCTTACCTTGCATGACATGAGTCAAGTGATTACTCCCACTCCAATTATGAATCCAATTTAGAATTTTTCTGTTGATGCTTCCTCGTCGAAATGACGAGTATTTAAAAAAAATGGAAACTGTGAATTCGTCCACACCTAAAAAGAACGCCTTGGTCAATATAGACAATTACAGGGGATTCAATTATTTCTTGTCTGCACCCAGTATGTATTTGAAGATCATTCACTAAACGCCATTGTTTCTTAAAGCATTCGCTACTTACAGGATAGCAACTCCGCTACAAGGTTCAAGTATATTCTAACTTCAAAATAATAATATAGGTTAGAAAGAATACAGGAATTGGCGAGCATCAGACTTAAGAGACAGCAGATGGTACAGAAGCGGAAAGGATGACGAGAGAAGATAATCCCAGAGTTCAGTTTGTGGGGCAAAAAAGTGTTGTTTAGAATGCTTTATGACAGGCGTGGGTAAACTATGGTCCGCAGGGCGCATGCGGCCGGTCAAATGTTTGATGCCGCCCGTCAAGAACTTCTATGATGTGTAATACGGCTGTTATTTCGTGCTTCTCTTTTTATACTTTATCGCAAATCGTCCGTATTTTCCTATGAATTGTTTGTTTCCGGTCTGTGGTGATGCATTATGAATTTACGTTATCATTTGCAACTGCATTTCTGCTCTACCGGAAGTAAATCTTGTAAATATTGTAACTTACTTTAGACGTGAATAGTGATGGCATTAACATTGAGTCCTCAAAATAAAGGAAGATCGAGGAAGAATGTGTTTTAACTCTGAATGGACGGCCAAGTACTATTTCAACGACTATCGGGGTAAAGCGGTGTGCTTACTGTGCCGCAAGTTTGTGGGTCTTAAAAAAATGCGATTTAAAAAGACACCACTGGGCGAAACATTTAGATTATGGGTATTTTAAAAAGCGAAGAAAGAAAAAAAGAAGCCAGGAGTTACTTAATATATTAAAGCAGCAGCAAGAGATCTTCATCAAACAATCTTCTGTAAAAGATGCTGCAACAAAGGCCAGTTTGTTACTGTGGCACAAAATTCTTAAATGGAATAAGCCCTTTTTCAGATGGAATGCTTAACACATGCAGCAAACATTCATGTGTTCAGAACAAAAAACAAAATTTGACATTTCTTCATGAAGAAGAACTTTAGTCAGGTGTATTGAAAAGATGTGATAATTTGATGCAAGAATTTCAAAATGCAAGCCGAGATTTTTTTGTCACTATCTTCCACTGGACGAAAGAAGCGATGTGCAGGACATAATACAATTGTTGATATTCACAAGGAGAGTAGTTTTATGCGCAGCGAAGAGTTACTTAGTGTTGATTCATTCAAAGGCACAACCACGGGGCAGGATCATCCATCAGGTAAGTCTACATGTATTTATGTCAATGAGCCAGTTGGCGGTGTGATCAACCTAATCAGAGCCAGAGGACTACTTTAAGGTTTGGAAACTGAACATTCTGGTATCCCCTACCATAGCAGTGTCCGCTGGCTGACCCTGGGCAAGATATTGAGACAAATGTGGTATCTCAAGGAAGCAGTTATTATCCTAGAGGTGAAGGACATTGATTGTGTTACAAATAATGTCAATGAAGAGTGGAAGACAGACTTTATGTTTGCCAATGACATTATGGAAAAATGGAATGAAGTGAATGTCAAACTTCAGGGCAATGGTTTCTCTGCACATGGAATGTATGCTCATGTGAAATCATTTCAAAAAAAACTTTCCCAGTTCTCCTGACAAGCAGGTTAAAACAGGTTTTGTCATTTCCCTTGGCTAAAAGATAAAAACATTTCTGGTGAAATTGCTCAGAAGGATGCCGTGTGCAATTTCAATGGAGGTTTTAAAACTTTAAAAAAATGTGGCATCACCTTTTTATAATTTCAGTTCACCATTTAGTCCAGAAGCTGATTCAGCCCCCCTCCCCCCTCCCCCCCCTACATTCAGCTGTAGTTGCTTGGCCTGGAAGCAAATTATGACCTGAAAGAGAATTTCCAGTAAGTTCTTCTGATGTAGTTTTATGGATCTTTGGCAGAAGCAGCATTTCTGTACTTAAAAAAGTTTTGCTGCCAAACTTTTGACACTGTTTGGATCCACCTACTTCTGTGAAAAAGCTTTTCTTTTTCTTGTTTGAAAACAAACAAGTTTAACAAGAGATCAATGCTGACTGACTTCAATTCAAATGCAATGAGAATCACAACCAATAAGCTGGTTCTACAGTCCATGAGCATTATCCAAAACAGAGAACAGTTTCATATATCTTATTATGGTTAACTGTACTTTGCAGTCAAATTTAAGTATATTAATATTCTTTTTCTTCATAGTTTTTATGGTAACTTTGGTTGTAATAATTATAAATAATTAAAAATTGTAAAATCTTGTTTTCAATTTTTACTGTAATATGTATTGTGCATGTGTAATACAGAATAAATTTGAAATTAAAAAAATACATAGTTATGATCATTGATTCATATTTTCATATACGTAAATTGTAATTGAAGTAGGCATTATATATATATATATATATATATATATATATATATGCGGCTCCCTGATAGCAAGAATATTTTCAATGTGGCCCTCCGTAGAAAACGCTTGCCCACCTCTGCCTTACGACAATTTGCAGGTTTCACTGCAAAGCTGATATGACGTCTGGGTGTATGTCTAGTAAGAGAGTGCCCAGGGAGCTTTCAAAATCAATAAGAGCAACTATTTGGGTGATAAATCACGGTAAAATGTTACATATTTAATGTTGAATGCGATCCAATAGCCTGTGGTAATAAGAAAGGTACAATATAGTTCCTGAAGCGAGGTAACTCCTGAAAATATTGCAGTAAGTCACCCTAGGAAATAAACTAAATATCTGGTCTGCACGGGACTTAATGGCATGATATAAAATGAATAAGAAAAGTTTATTTTACAAGTTATGTATTTGTAGAACAACTTTTCGTCACTTAAAATGCCTTGTGAGACTAAATATATGGACGCTTTGAGTCATTTCAGTATTCACGAATTTAGTACAATACAAAAAAAGGATCTTCTTTTTTCTTCAGCTGTATTCCCAGTAATCTGGGATCAGCGACACGTCATTCAGCGCCATCGTGGCCTGTCCGTCGTGTCTCGCTCCTCCACTCTTCTCTTCTCCGGGTCCTTCTTCACTACATCTAGCCATCTCAATTTTTGTCTGCCCACAGGCCTCTTTCCTTCCACTGCCTTCCTTCTTGCCCTCTGCAACACACACTCATCACCTCTCCTCGCTGCATGCCCAAACCATTTCAACCTTAGAGTACCTCCAAAATCTTTGCGCGTACTTCAGTATGGACGTAGTACAAATCAGGCCATTCCACACTTTCTAATCATGCTCGAGGCCTCGGCGTAACAGCCCGCTAAAGCCGCCTTTCTATTCTCCACTCCGGACGGTCTGCCACGGTGAGTACCTTCAGGAGAGGCAAAAAGACATTTTGAANCCGGGTCCTTCTTCACTACATCTAGCCATCTCAATTTTTGTCTGCCCACAGGCCTCTTTCCTTCCACTGCCTTCCTTCTTGCCCTCTGCAACACACACTCATCACCTCTCCTCGCTGCATGCCCAAACCATTTCAACCTTAGAGTACCTCCAAAATCTTTGCGCGTACTTCAGTATGGACGTAGTACAAATCAGGCCATTCCACACTTTCTAATCATGCTCGAGGCCTCGGCGTAACAGCCCGCTAAAGCCGCCTTTCTATTCTCCACTCCGGACGGTCTGCCACGGTGAGTACCTTCAGGAGAGGCAAAAAGACATTTTGAAAAAAACAACACAACAACAAATGTTTGTTTCATACGCTTTACTCTTATTACTTTACCGTGTTATTTTACACAGTTTTCTACAGAGTTTTCAAGAGTTATTCTTTTTTGGGCTTCAAATATCGCAATTAAATCAGCATCATTCCAATTGAATGCAATTCTCCTGCATTTGTTACGGAAGAGGGGAGGGGGCCACCAAAAGGAAAAACAAAAAAAAACCAAGTGACATCACCATCATCATCATCATCATCATCATCATCATCATTATCATCATCATCATCATCACCATGTTCGGTTTAACGTCCGTTTTACATGCTAGCATGTGTTCGACGCATGATACCTTATCAATACTGAAAACAAATTAAGGTTGAAAGCCAGCCGGTTGCTTCTTGTGATAGAGTGTCTAATATAATAATGTCTACAAACAGAACTTTTTATCTACAGCGCAGAGGAAAAGAAAACTGGTTATTGAGGTAATTGCAGTAACAATTGGTACAGAAAGTTCATCCTTTCCGTAAAGAGTACTTCAGGCTATGACGTTTTTATCGTCTTTGCTATATCAAAAAGTATTTTTCTTGATTGATTTTGTTAAAGCAGCATGACGGATTCTTGTCAGTTAAATACTGCCTCTTCATTCTGATATGCTTACATCACTACAATACGGTTCTTTCCAGGAAAACATTGGTTAAAAAATACCATTAACGATTTGAAAATTAACGAGAAGACGCGACGTTACGCGACCACTCTGTGTTGACCAACTATTTCCTAAACTCAACGGGCGCTGTCGCATTTTTTTATGTTTCAATATTCAAAGGAGGGATGTTTGAGGGTGTAACACTGGGAACGTTCCCTTTTAAACAAGCGCATTAATGCGCTTTCAAAACTATATTTTTTCTGACAACTGTCAAAACTTAAAATGTTCCTTTGTGCAAAGGATGTTAAAACCTCAACCGTAAACAAAACAATTTGAATTTCCAACATCACATTGGATCTTAAACAGTTACTTTTTATTTCTGTGTTGCAAAAAAATGCTTGGTTTCTTAAATTTTAAAAGATTCTAAAATTTGAAATAACTCTTGCTTGTATTTTTGTTTTTCTCTGTGTCATCATATTTCTCTTATGTTTCCTCCTTTGTAAGCGATTTGAGGTGAGCCACGGGTTTCTTTCACAAAAGTCTCGTATGCAACTATTTTTTATACACAAAACACGTGTTACAAAGTAGTAATATTAATATCAAAATCAAAAATGTCCTTTGTCAAAAACCAACACATTTCACACTGACTCCTAAGGTAAACTGATGTACGTCCTGGTTCGTGCTGTATTTCTTACACAGCACAATATCTCCAAAAACCCAGCCCGAAATTGCTGACTCCTGAATCCATAAATTACTGGGTTGATGCATGATGAAAAGAAGCAAAGAACAACACTGACTTGAATAATATCTGCATCCCAACTAGTTGTTATGAAACCAAAGTTGTAGCAAAAATATATGACCTGGTTCATGGACCAACAAGCAAAGTACGATATTATAACAGTCAGTATGGTACGGACTCCCCTTTGTCTTGCTTCTTTCCTTTTTTCTTCCGCTTGCTGAACATGTGCAAACTCGGTCGACAGCTCACTTGTCTCATGTAGCTTCTTCCTTATTTTAACAAAACAAAATATCATACAACATACTGGGAAAATATACTGTACAGAGAACACACAACCATATGCAACTTTTGGAGCGATGTCACCTTTGTAGGCACTTGAAAAGATGCAGTGAGCACCAACAGTTGCCTTTTCTTCTGGAGAATATTTTTCACCATAAATGGATGGGATTCCAAGTATGACTGAAAATATCCAAATGGCAGCAAGAGTCGCTCGAGCTCGACCACGGGTTAGCTTTGTGCTAGCAGTAAATGGGTGACAAATGGCATAATATCTTTCCACTGATATTGCAACTAAAGTATATACAGATACTGTTGCAAAGAAAAACAGTATATTATATCCAGTAATGATCTTGCAAAAGACATCACCTGCAATGCCTGTTGGGTGGTGTCTAAATTCTGACGTTGAGGTGATGTACACAGGAAGGCATATAATGGAAACTATGATATCAGCAATTGCAAGTCCTCTGATGTAAACACTGAATACTGCCTTCCTCATTGGGGCTGTTTTTGCAATAACAACGAGCACCAAACTGTTTCCTATCACGCCTGCAAATGTTATAAAAATGTAGGCTGCAAGCTGCCATTTTCGAATAGGAAATGGATCATGTAGTCTGTCATTAGTTGCATTACCCATAATGGTTAGGCTTGCAATTGGCATTCCCAATCGGAACAAAAACAATGTTTTTGGTATCAGCAATAGAATATTACTACTATGTATTTTCAGTTACCTTTGAATATTGAAAATGCTAGGTTCCAAGTCACATAATCTGTCAATTATCTACAACAAAACCATAGAAACATATTTTTACCATTATTCTACAAATTATGAAAATACAGTTATTCTGTAATACCATTGATATACCAGCAAAAAAAGTTACAGACCTTTTTACACAATACAGAAAAGCTGATCCATCGAACTATATATATCTCCATCTATTACCAATCTATCAATCTATCTCATTGTACCTGCCTGTTCCGCTCTCTTTTTTTGCTCTCTCACACTTTCTTTTGATTTTAGTACCCTAATATTTTCGAAAACTATTTTCTGGGCAATCTTAAATTGTATGGAAAGAGCGAAAAAGAACTTGATTCACTTACACAGACAGTCAGATTGTTTAGCAAGGGAAAAGGATCAAGTCAGATGGAATTAAAATGCCAGATGCTAGTTATAAAATTACTGAAAGAAAGCAAAGGATACAAGTATTTAGGTATGTTGCAGGCAGATAAAGTGCAGTTAGAAGAGATGAAAAGTGTGCCATGAATATAAGAGAAGAGTGAAAAAGGTACTGGAGACAAAGTTGAATGGGGAAAATATCATCAAGGGTATAAATATGTGGGCTATTCCTGAATTAAGATACCCAGACACTTTCCTCAACTGGAAAAAGGCTGAACTTCAAGAGATGGGTCAAAAAATAAGGAAGATCTTAACTACACACAAGGAACTCCACCCAGAGAGTAATATTGATAGATCATACATACCCAGGGAAGAAGATGGAAGAGGACTCATAAGAGCTGAAGATACTGTTAATCTTTTTGTAATTGGCCTAAAAAGATATGTCAAAGACAGCAAGGAAAAACTGTTAGTAGCAGCTAGAAGTGATCCTGAGTATAAGGATGCTAAAACAGAAAGGAAGTTTAAGAGAAGGGGCAGACAAGACAAGAAAAACAACTGGAAGGAGAAAGTGTTGCATGGCCATTTCATCAGACAAACTTAGGATCTGGCAAATAAATATCAATGCCTGTGGCTGAAAGGAGGTCTGAAGAGAGAAACTGAAACCCATTATCAATAACATTATCATTAAAACCAATATCATTACCACCATCATTACCACTACCATCACCATGATCATTATCATTACCACGATCATTAATATTGCCATGATCATTATCATCATTATCATCATCATAAAAATTACCAGCACCATCATCACAACCACCATCACCACCACCATTCATCACTTCTGTTGTATTACTAATTATTGTCATTCTTATATTCAGTTATTACAATTTGCCACGTAACTATGGACTGTAAAGTAAAAATTCATCCAAAAAAGAAATTTTTAGCAAAAAAAGTGGTTATTTTTTAAACCAAAAATAATAAATTGGATAAATTTTAAGACTTGCAAATGGCAGATATAAATTTCTGATTTACTACAATCTTTCCAGGTTTTTCATGACCTCCTCTTTTCCTTTACTGACACACTCACTTCTTCATCCCACTACCATATCTCCTGCCTCCACATTCCCTTTTTTGTCCAATCACAACTTTTTTTCAACAGCTTCCATCAGACCACCTTTAAGTCAGGACCAAAAAACTTCAACATATCTATTTATATTGCCTTTCCTGCTGAGCTTCCCCTGCAAAGTCACTTTAAACTTGTCCTGCAGCTCTTCATCTTTCAGCCTCCAAACCCATCTCTTCAGCACAACTTCTTTTTGTCGGACCTCCACAAGAGAAATGTACGTATCAGACACCAACACCTTGTGTTGAGCCACGCATTCCTAATTCAGAATCACTTTGAAGCTACCAACCAACTTAAGGTCACATTTCTTCACCAAAATATAATAAATCTGACTGCAGTTTCCACCAGATTGGAAGGCTACATGGTAACTGTCTCTTTTGTTGAAATGAATGTTTGCTACAACCCTATTATTTGCCACAGCAAACTCCAGAATCCTCTTCCTTTCAGCATTCTGAGAACCATAGCCACTACCCCTATAGACACCTTCATAACCAACAGCATCAGTTCCACTGTGACCATTCAAGTCATCACAGCAATAAAGGATCTCAGCCTCACCAATTTTGGCAAACATTCCTTGAAGGTCCTTGTAAAATGCATCTTCGGCATCCTCACTCAGACCCACTTGTGGTAGACAGAGTGATATTAGTCACACAGCACCTGAATAAAATAACTATCAAAATGGATGGTTTTCCATATAGCATAAACCTTGAGTGTAAATGGTGAATCACTTTACGATTTTTTCTGATCTCCTCAATTTCTTAAATTCTTTGATGATTGCATGTGTGAGATAGAAGATTGTAGCTGGGTAAACATTTTATTAGTGGAAACCACAAAAAAAAATATTCAAAAACAGTGACAGGAAACAAATATTGAGTCAGGTTCAAGGTTCAAGTATGCAAGAGGAAAACAATTGTTTTTTCTGCTTTCATCCTGCAAGGGACAGACCTGGTAAATTTTTATGTTTGTCAACACATTTGTCTTCTTTATCTCATCTATTAGACTGAAATTTTGTCATCAAGTCAATGATTAAAAAAGTATCTCTAAGGTGGCCAAATGTAAAAAAACCTGATCTTAGACATGATTACCTATCAAAGCAACCTGAACTTGAAATACCAATAAGGCAACTAAGTTGATCACAACTACTTTTCACTCTCCTCCTCTCTTCTACTTTTAAGTTATTCCTTCACTCTGCTATGAGAAAACCATGTTAAATAGCTTGAAACTATACTGATATTTTTTAGATCCTTCTGTTCTCCTTACAATTGTCATTGAAAAAAACAATATTTTGTCTGTTTTTGTTTTCACTACTTCTATTTCCCCCTATGCACACATTGAGACACAACACACACATTTCCCCCTTTGCACACACTGAGGCACACACAGAAACAGAAACACACACACAGACACACACACAGACACACACAGTCACACACACAGACACACAGACAGACAGACAGAGAGAGAGACACACATAGACACACACATAGACACAGACACACACACACACACACACACAGATACACGGACACACTCAGACACACACAGATATACACAGATACACAAACACACACAGATATACACAGATACACAAACACACACAGATATACACAGATACAAACACACACAGATATACACAGATACACAAACACACACAGATATACACAGATACACAAACACACACAGATATACACAGATACAAACACACACAGATATACACAGATACAAACACACACAGATATACACAGATAAACAAACACACACATATATACTCACACAGACACACTTTCCAATAACTAACACCACAGTAACCAAATCAGTTTTCAATTATAGCTATCGCCAATTCCTAGTATGTTTTCCATGAAATGCTTGTAAACTACTTCTTGCATACCTTCATATGTAAAGAGCCATTCTATTCCTTGTGACCACCCTTGTGTTAAGGATTATATATATCAAATGATGTTCATATGTCATTTGAGATGAGTGACCGCACATGACCTTCTTCAAGTGACACAAAGTTGTTTAGCTTTGGTGCTGGGTTTTTCATCAATCATGATATAAATAGACTGATAAAGTTGATACCGTTTAGGATGTACATTCATCTTCTGTTTGAGGTTTAAAGTTTCAATGAAATGCTATTCAGTATAATGTATAACTTACCTTCGTTTTTTTCTTCTTCCCTCTTCCAATGCGCTGCGTTATATTAAAGCAAATCAAAAGTTCAACTGCGATCATTTGCACCTCCGTCTGTCTCTGTAAACAAACTCAGTTTCACTCATTTATTGTCTATTGTAACTGTACATTTAATAAATTCTTTCACATTCGAAACCAATCCATGACTATCTTTCCGCCTTGGTCGAAACTAAAAAATCTCTGTCAGAAAGAAAGATGATTGTGACAGAAGTGAAACCTGAGGAAAAGACCACACAGGGGGGGGGGATAAGATTTAAGAATCTCATTTGGAGAATTGGGAAGGGGGGGTGTCTTTCACCCCAGAGCAAGGCTTGAAGTTACTTCAGTACCGAACATTACTCGTTGTACTTTTTTAATCTTTTAGTTCTATTAATTTCTTCCCTCTCCCAATTTTATCTCTGAATTCTACAGGGGAAAAAAAGAAAAAATCCCATTTAATAGGGTGCCTATTTTGGTCAGTTGATTCTTCAGGTTTTCCTTGTATTGCCCTGTGTTGCAGGGTCATTGGTGAGCCTAGCTGGATCAAATCTGGCCTGACCTATCTCTTTGTGGAGTTTCTTGTGACACACAATGTTTTCCATGCGGATTCATGTAATTGTTGGCTTGTGATCTGAATTGTGATCTGGACCTCCATTAGTACAGTAGTCTCGAATCAGTGGTTTGGTTTTCAATTTACAGAGTACAAATTCAATTTAGCTAAAGATAGCAATTGTGAACTTAGAGTCTGCCTTTGCCTTGGGGTAAGGAATCTGTCCGGTCAAAGTTGTGCGGTGGTGGGCTAGCTACTTGAAGGCTGTGTTTATCAAGAATAGGCCTTAAACACTGATGACAGCTGCCAGTGCTTCGCCATTGTTTTTTCTTTTGCTTATTCTGCAGGATCCCATGCATAGATCAAGCCTTGTTTCTGTATCACTCTTGCTGAAGTGAGCAAGTAGCTGTAGTTCGAGTGGTTGACACAATCAGCGAGCCGTTCGGCTTCGTAGAACACACCGTGAGCAGGTTTGTATCACGTCATCAAAACTATGGGTTCTTTTCAGAACCGGCGTACTCCATACTCTCCTTTGACACCGAAGGATTTTCTGACGGAAAGCTGAAATACTGGCCTAAATATCGGCAAATTATGATATCGTTTGCGTACAAAAACAGTAAGCGACCCTATTTAAAAGGGGAAACTCTGGGCGCGGAAATCCAATATAGGAGTGTAGTATTTACCAAACCCTCCTTGCCCATTGAGCAAACCTATACCAACCGCAGTGATAATAACATTGAAACAATTACTATGTGCCTGAAAGATCTCGAAATCACATCGGTCTACAAACCACCCCAAAACTGTAACCGGAAATACAACCTAACTATCGGTGACTTTAATTCGCATAGCACATTGTGCGGTTATAGAGAGACCAACAATGATGGCACTGCAGTAGAGGCGTGGGCAGATGCGAAGGGACTAACATTTGTTCATGATCAGAAACAACCATTTTCATTTAACAGCTCTCGCTGGGAAAGAGGTTATAACCCTGACATCGGGTTCATCAGTCGTAATTTCAGCCCAATGTGTACAAAGGAAATTCTTGAACCAATACCCCACAGTCAACATCGACCTATTCCTCTATCCATCAGTGCCCCAACTAAAGTACGACACATTCCATTCCGCAGACGATTCAATCTAACAAATGCAGATTGGTCTGGTTTTGCCAAGCAAGTAGACATGCAACTCTTCAATATTCCACCTACACTGGAGAACTACAGCACCTTTGTCGATGTAGTTTAAAAGTCTACATGAAAAAAGGTCCCCCGAGGATGTCCGACTGAATATATACCAGGCATGTCAGGAGAACTGTCCGACTTGTTTAACACCTACAAGTCTTCATACCAGCAAGATCCTTTCTCAGACAAAACCATCAGTCTAGGAGAGGAACTACTTGAAAGTATAGCAGAACAACGCAGAGAAACCTGGCAACGCATGATAGAATCAACGAATCTGACTCATAACAGCAAAAAAGCCTGGACTTCCATCAAGAGGCTTGGAAATGACTCCACCACAGTAAAACCAACATCCACTGTCACAGCCAACCAGATTGCCACTCAACTTTTACTGAATGGGAAACCCGCACACAGACGACCAGCAGGGGATTATCAGAGATACAAAATCCCATCCAGTACCATCAACTAAGATGGAGCTCTCACCAAACCATTCAATTTGGATGGACTGGGGAAGGCTCTAAAATTACTGAACAATTGCAAAGCAGCCGGCACTGATGGCATTCTTGCAAAGTTTTTCAAACTTATCGGCCCCACTACTAAAGGGTGGACCTATTCCAAGATTGTGTGAACCGCAAGAGAATCCCTCAACGATGGAGGCGATCGAAAATCAATGCTCTCCTCAAACCGGAAAAAGTCCAGACAAACCCAAGAGCTTTATACCAATCTCCCTACAAAGTATTACATACAAACTATTTGAACTTATGATACTTGGAATGATTAGCACCACCATTGATGAGAAACTCATCCCAGAACAGGCCACATTTCGCCCAGGGCGTTAGTGCTCAACACAACTCATGAACCTGACGCAGCATATTGAAGATGGTTACCAAGAAAAACTCATTATCGGAGCAACATTTGTTGATTTAACAGCTGCATACCACACTGTACAACATCAACGGCTCATACACAAAATTTCGACCATGACAAATGATGTGGACCTGTGTCATACAGTGCGAAGTATGCTGAAAAATAGACGGTTCCTCGTTGAACTTAATAGTCAGAGAAGCAGATGATGCACACAACGCAATGGCCTACCAAAAGGAAGTATTTTATCACCTCTTCTCTTTAACATCTACACAAATGATTTACCATTACCGAGTGAATGCAGCCGTTGCATCTATGCAGATGACACCTGTATAACAACTCAACAGCGGTCCTTCACTAAGATCGAAAACACCCTCGAGAACGCCCGAGTCCAACGACTTGAAGCCAAACTCAGCTAAAACCCAAGTTTGAGCTTTTCACCTGAAAAATCAAGGGGCAAAACGAACGCTCAATATTACATGGAAACAACAACCACTGGAGCACCATACACATCCAAAGTATTCGGGCGTCACTCTGGATAGAATACTCTCTTTCAAATCACACTGTTCTAATGTTAAGGCAAAGATTGCCACAAGGAATAATCTGTTGCGCAAGTTGGCAACCTCCAATTGGGGAGCAAACCCATCAACACTGCGCACCACTGCTCTTGCCTTATGTTTTTCAGTCGGCGAGTTCGCATGCTCCGCCTGGAGAAGGTCAACACATGCTAAGCAAGTAGATATTTCACTCAGTAACACTTGTAGAATAATTACAGGGACAATACGATCCACCTCAGTCCATACTCTGTATGCTCTATCAGGCATAGNATCCAAAGTATTCGGGCGTCACTCTGGATCGAATACTCTCTTTCAAATCACACTGTTCTAATGTTAAGGCAAAGATTGCCACAAGGAATAATCTGTTGCGCAAGTTGGCAACCTCCAATTGGGGACCAAACCCATCAACACTACGCACCACTGCTCTTGCCCTATGTTTTTCAGTCGGCGAGTTCGCATGCTCCGCCTGGAGAAGGTCAACACATGCTAAGCAAGTAGATATTTCACTCAGTAACACTTGTAGAATAATTACAGGGACAATACGATCCACATCAGTCCATACTCTGTATGCTCTATCAGGCATAGCCCCACCACATGCGAGAAAGATATCCGCCTCTAATCGGGAACGATTAATACAAATCACCGATGAGCCTCACCCGTTGCATAACTATGGTCCACCTCAAGACAAATCAAGACATAGCTTCCTGCCTATACCAGATGAAAATATCTTATTTTCTCAATCTCAACGAGAAACCATGTGGAAGGCACTATGAGATGAATCACCAAACTCAACAGCTTTTGAGAGCAGAGGTGTAGTTCCCAAAGAACAACTTGCTACTGGCCCCGATCTTGGCTGGACAACGTGGCGCAGTCTAAACCGGCTACGTACTGGTCCTGTTAGATGAAAATCTGTCATGATACGAATGGGATTACCAACATCTGACACCCGCAGCTGTAATGCCACACAGACTATGGACCACCTCCTGCAATGTCCAGACGCCCCAAATTGCAACTTTGCTGACTTAGAGGAGACCACACCATCGCCAATATCATGTGCAGAAACGCTGTAGCCGAGACACGAAAACGAACGAACTAACTCTTGCTAAGTTTCCCTAGCTTACCATTGAAATCACCACACACAAATAACAGTTATCTTGATGGTATTTTGATGGCTGTGCTCAGTTGATGATGAGGAGACGCAACTGAGCTTTTTGGTGGTCAGCGGCATTGATGTTTTCGCCATCTGCTCTGTTAGAGAAGTCTCGTTCTCAGAAAGAAATTGTTGTTGTTGAGTCTGCCATTTTCATCGCCATCTTGTTCTTCAATGTGCACTGCATTTCATTCAAATTAATAATAACAAAAAAAGTGTCTGATTGAGGTCATGAAATGGCTCACAAACCCTTAGTTGGTTATGACCATCCCGAGGACATAGCTGACTCAGACACAGAACCAGACAAACATCTAGACATCGACGATGAAGATGATTTTCTTCTCAACGATAAAAGTACCAGGAGCACTGAAGATGAGCATTCGTTACACAGTCGAGGAAGTGCAACAAACCTTTTACACAACATTGGTGAGCTAATACCAAAGGGAAGCTTGGTGTCTTATGTAGGGGAAGAAGGTAATTTTTGCATTTGAATTGTACGAGATGAAATTTTGTATTTGCGAGACTTAGAGTAACTGGTAGTAGACTACATTATCAAGTCGAGGTTACTGCAGAATTTGTAGATATTCAAGTTAAAAAGGCATTCGTTATTTAAACTGGGGATTCTGCCTCTACTTAGAAAATGAAATTTTACTGGTAAATAAGAAACCCAAATGCAGAAGTTCCATAACATTGCTCAAAAGGATGCTCGCATTCAGTAAATGTGCGAAGTAAAGCATTTGCTTTACGTATCGTATGAAAAACTATATATGTTTGTATTTATCTAGCAATCAAACAAGATATAACACTTAAGCAATAGAGATTTTAATGTTTTAAATGATCAGGCTACAAATGATTGTATGTATTTACGTACCTGTTTGTGTGTATTTATGTGTTAATGTATGTTTGTGTTTATGTGCTTGTATCATATGTTTTAAATATCATTACAGCTTCTTTGTTGCTTGATGCATCAGTTAAAAGTGAGAGAAGAAAAAAAATATTTGAAGGTCTAAATGATTTACTAGTATTGTCAAATGGTTAAGAAATGTATATCATATTAAAATACTGAATATTGGGATGATTTAATGAAAATCGTTTATTAACTAAATAGTAGAGTCATTTATACAACAAAAAGAACTGGTTTATTTTTATGTTCTGTACTCCTACTATTTTAGGGTTTAACACAAACTCCTATGGCATTTGTCTCTGTTACCTGGCTAAGTTTTTTCAAGCTCTTCTTTACTTAAGTTTACCCTAATTGGGGGTGGGGGTAGTTATTCTACAAATATGGTTACTTGAGATAAAGTCATATCACTTTAGCTTCCACATCAGTTTTTATCATTAGTACATTTTTAGAGCATTTTTATAGTTTAACTTTAAGTTCCATCCATCCATTGTTTATAGCCGTTTTTCCATCTGTTGTTGGGTTACCGACTTTGAACCAAGCTTTGTTTTTCATCTTGTTTTATCCTGTGCGTCTTCATTTTGAAGGCAAATCTTTTCAGCATCTTTTTTCATCTTGTCTCCACCTTACTGGAGGTTTTCCTCATCCTTGTCTACCTTCAACTTCAAACATCATTGCTCTCTTTACACCTTCATTGTCATCTTTTCTAAATACATACCCATACCATCTCAGACAGCTTTCTCTCTCACACACAACATTATCAATTCCAGACTTTAATCCAGTCAAACCCATCAAATCTTTTTTATTTTTTCTTTCACTGAGTCTTTTTCCACATATCAATCTCACCATTCTCTTTTCACATCTATTCAGTAATCTTTCTTCATCTGCTTTCACAACCCACTTCTCTACACCATAATCCATTACAGGCCTCACACATGTTGCATAGATCTTCCCTTTCATTTTTAATGTCAGTCTTGCTTGTCTACACAGGATGCCCTTTAACTCATTAAACCTCTTCCACCCTATGTTAACTCTAGATACCACTGCTAGCTGACTCCCTTCGCATGCATTTAAATTGTCTTCAAGATAAAAGAAATCTTCAAGATAGCAAAACAAATATACTTTTTCCAAGCAACAAAACACTTGCTCATCACCATCATCATCAGCCTGCTGCTCACCTTTGAAACATCTCTTACACTTTAAACTCTCTGCTATTTTCCTTCCAAATCTCTTCACTCCATGATATCTTGCATGTATCACTTCATACACCCTTGACAAACAGCTGCATTCATCCCTACTGTTTTCCCACATACACCACAAGGATACAATTTTGACTCTGCAACCATACCTCTTTCCTCCTCAGTCACCACTTTAAGAGGCCAATTTTCAGAGCCATGAACACTGCTTCAAACACTCAAATTCTAAAAAGGTCTGGTATCTCATTGAAATTGCTGCATGTCTTTTCCATTTAAGCTATGCTGATTTTATTCAACCATACACAAACCTTCAAGAACTAGGTGTAAAATACCATTCAACTATTGTTGGAAAATGTAAATGAGAGATATAGTGTACCAAATTATTTTTTATTTTTATTTACAAACTGAAAATAACACCAGTTTGGATTTTTATTGAAATGCTAGCATGTAAAACAGATGTTAAACAGAATATTATTATTATTATTGAAAAATTCTTTAGAATTGCTATTTTAAAATCCAACACCGAGTCACTACCAGTGACCTAGGGTGAGGGAAGTTGGGTAACAAAAACTTTTAAGGTGCACAAGAAGGGTGTCATTCAAACCGGTCAAAACATAAAAACATAATAAAAATCATTTTCTGACAAAACCACAAACATCAATTCGCAACAATTAAATGGAGAGGGCTTTCCTAAGAAGATGGGCAGTGCCATTCAAAACAATTTTTTGCACTTCCTGCAATGAGGGTTCACCCGGTATTTGCTTCAGGAAGGTGTCAGTTCCTTTCTTAATAAGACCCAATGCTCCAACAATCACTGGTATTGTCTTTGTCCTCAGATGCCACATTTTACCTATCTCAATCTCTAGATCTTTATACTTAGAA
>RDPX01000504.1:9331-14331 GCA_003991215.1 Morbakka virulenta
CTGCTGCGTCAATGCTCGTTATAAATTATGATTCTTAGTCAATGCTGCTCAGTCAATGTTCTACTGCAACAATGCTTCTCAGTCAATTTTCTTAAGAAATCATGCTGCTCAGTCAAGGCTGCTCAGTCAATGTTCTCAAGAAACAATGCTGCTCAGTCAATGTTCTTAAGAAATCATGCTGCTCAGTCAATGTTCTTAAGAAATCATGCTGCTCAGTCAATGTTCTTAAGAAACAACTATTAGCAGCAATTTGTCCTTCTCTCAAACTGTTCTGCAGCATTCATAAACTAAAATTCATCATGTTTAATACAGGTTCGCATTGGCCTCAGCAACCTGAATTTTCACAAATTCAAACATAACTTTTGCGATACTCTGTATCCTCTGTGCCCTATAAATTGTGGCATTAAGAAAACGAAGCACTTTTTGCTGCTTTGGCAAGCTTTTGATATGGATGAACGTTATCTTCAGTGAGATTGACAGTGATATTTAGCGACAGGATAGCTTAATAAACATTTCAAATAAAGACTTTTTCTAATTTGACTTATACTACCACAAAAGTTATTATTTAAATGCAAATGCAAAAATTCTCGAAGCAACAGTAAAATATATTTCAACCACAGAACGATTTCAATAAGCTGTTTTCAAAACCATCTTCTCTCGTGTAACTTATCCATCCTTGCATTTGTTTCTTTTAAACAGTCATTGTTAAAATATCTCTAACTGTTAGTTGGACTATTGTTATTTTGGATTACAACTTGTAAACATTTAATTTGTAATATTTACAGGTACTGTTAAATTTGAATCTTCATGTTAAAAGTTGTCTTTGCAGGGTTGCTATTTATTTTCATGCCCCTTGTGATATCGCCTTGTTATCAGTGTATGCTGGCTGTGTTTTTTTTTGTTAAAATTATATTTGTTATTAGGAACATGTAAATTGTAATATTTATACGTAATGTTAAATTTGAACATCCATGTTAAATACTGTGGTTGCAGGGCTCCTTGTGGCTTTGTCTTGTAATTATTGTATATTGCTTATTAATTTTGTCGAAATGTTAAAACACAGCACAAAAAAACTTGAACTGAAATCATCTACCATTTTCAATGACATCACTACTATAAATCCTTAAATAGACCCATGAATCCATAATATTAACCTAAAGAGAACTGAAATAGAAATTATGATGTGGAGGCTGAACCTAAAAAATTGGCCCGAATGCAAGTATTTTTATTATTCTTGGTTCGTTCAGACAGCAATTGTGAAGGCCCTTACGAATGCTTAGATCTGCTAGAGGCATTCCACAGGTCCGAATAGGTTCTCGGGGTGTCAGCAGGCCAGGTCTCTGTTATTCAGTCCTGGTGGGTCGGACAGTCCTCGATGGAAGTGCTCCTCCATCACTATAGAAATGCCGCAGGAGAACACTGTAGAGTCCCCAATGTGGAACCTTTGAACATGGGATGTACGATTCTTCCATGGCCTATCCTCAGTCTCACAATGATCAATTGGTCTTTAATGGGAAGGAAATAGTACGCAGAATGCGGTGAAGCTAATTGCTGGGTACGAATTGAATATCATTTTATTCCTATTTTAACAAACCTAGTGTTCTGGCAAAATTATTTATGCTAAAAACCACTTTAATGAGAACTTACTGGGTCTTCTCAATACAGCATCCAGGCCACAGACGTCTGTTTAACGACAAGTAGAAAATGACCCATTACACGATTCAGTGTTAATAGCTCTATTTAGTTTGGTAACGGTTAACCATGACCTAATTTCCATTGCTTTTCTTTTGTGTTAAACCTGATATTGAGTGATACTTAACCCCATCAACCTTGCTATCAAAGTCTATTGCCCTTTTGAAGAGGAAATCACTAAATCAGTTTTAGTGAGTTCCTTTACGACCTGTTTGTTTGATTTACTGACAGTTAAATTACTGCAGAGTACGTTATTTTATCCCACGTTAATGGTAGTATAAGAGATTTTAGTTTAAACAAATCCAAACAGATCGTACAGAAGAGCGTCGATTAAAGTCCCAGTTAATTTTGAAAATAAATACTTTTAAGTGAATTAAATACAAATAGTCTCCACGTTGGCAAGGGCGCAAGAGAAAACGAGTTGTTTTAAAAGGCATCTGAATACGAGGCACAGAATGTTTCAAAACATGAAGGCATGAAAGACTGGAACGTTAAAGGCACGTGAGCACGAGCCACGTTAAATAAGATTTGAAAATACGCACGAGCATGACAGCCTAGAGTATTTAAAGACACAAAGAAACTGGGGAATGTTATTTTTGTAAGACATGGATAAAAAGGGCCAATGTTTATCAAACTCCCCTCCAACTCACTTCGTCATTTTGGTATTGACTTCTATTGGCTAAGCAAAAAACTGTGCGGAAAAATATGCGGACAAATTTGACTGGCAATGTCATTTTTAACAAAGGATTTGATACAAAAGGGTTTTGAAGGCCATTGAAAATAAATGTTACTTTTTTACAAAAATAGAGAATTGGCAATTCTTCAACAGTGAGACCTGGTTAATTCTAAAGCATTTTTGACCAAATTTGATAGGTGAAAGTTCCTTGAATGTTTTTAGTTTTTTAGGAACATTTTGTTGTTTCAATACATAATTTTTCTTTTGAAAAATTTTAACTAACGATTCAGTTGCGAAATGTTAGCAATGTAATATCAACTTACGTCATTCTGTCTTATGTGACCATTTTATCTTTTTACTCCAGTTAATATGCACAATACTGCTTAGGTTTCTGGGAATATTATCAGGAAAGGCAAACCAGAAAATCTTATTCTAACTGGCATAGTTAAAAGCACAAGATACTGGGGAGAGAGAGAGAGAGAGAGAGAGAGAGAGAGAGAGAGAGAGAGGGAGGAGAGAGAGGGAGAGACAGAGACAGAGAGAGACAGAGAGAGAGACAGAGAGAGATAGAGAGAGACAGAGAGAGGGACAGAGAGAGGGACAGAGAAACAGAGACAGAGACAGAGAGACAGAGAGATGCATAGATAGATAGATAGATAGATAGATAGATAGATAGATAGAGAAACAACAGGGAGACCGAGACAGAGAGACAGAAAATCGAGAGAGATTTTATTTATACAATTCCTCCATTCCTCGTGGTTATTATTGTTATTTTTAATATGACAATTCAGCAAATTTTAATTTTCTGTAATCATAAAGACCACTAACGTATTACATCTGATTTCACATAATTGCCTTTTCTATCACCAACTGCTACCTAACGCACAGTGAAAATCAATTAAGGTTATATATTATATAGAGAATATAAGGTTATATATTGTAGAGAGAACTTTATGTGTTAGAATAAACTAGAAAACTGCTGAAACACACAATTTACAGAGATTAAATTAATTTAGCTTAATTATCTTCTTAACAAAATTTCTGTCAATACATATAAAGATCGCTGTTTTCTACAGCTAGGTATAGTTTTGTTTAGAATTAATTGCCAGATTAACTTTGTTTTACTCCTGGCAGGTTATTGTTGCTAGTTAACACTCTTATAAAGATAAAGATTCATTTAGAAATAGCTTTTGGTGATATTTGTCTTATTCATTAATCATTCAAATTTGCGTCAAACTTGCATTGAAATAATCTCAAGATTAAGAGCACCTTGCAACATATATTGTTCCCAGCAAGTTTTTGCAATTAGTAGATGCTCTTATGATAACATTTGCTCGTTAAATGATTAGTGAAAAAGATTGTAATCTAATCATTGTTAGATTAACAGCATATGGCAGTCATGAAATCATTATCTGATATACTAATCATACAAACAATTATTAAATAGATTATCGAAATGTTTCCTTGTTAACTAATTAGATCTTTAAGTGGTCAATGTATAGAATAAGTGAAAAGGTAGAGATAACTCTGATACCCTGTATCAGCGTTTCTCGTCTTCCATAGTTCTGAGTTAAAACAAAAATGGAGTTTTTGTCATGCACAGTCTTTTAATTAGTACTTGCGTTTGCAGTTCTTGCTTAATCACCATTCACTATCCAGCAGCTGAGTTAACGTAAATACTCTCACATATGTTCCTAATCAGTTTTATTACACAATGTTACAAAATAAAGGTTTTGAAAATTTTTTTAAAGGAAAGGCTTAAAAATTTAAAGCCCAGCGAAGTGAAAAATAGATGTGGTGCGTATTGGTTTGAAACTAATGTGATGCACTCATCTTCTCTAAAACAGACTTTAGGATGCATCTAAGATGCATAAAAAGCTATATTACATGATGTTACATCACCTATCGAATGAAAATGGAGGTAAAAGATGGTGTTTATTATTCGTTGCTTTTTCTTGTAAGTTATTGTTAAGCACCTTTGTGTCAATAAAAAATAGCGTTTTCTATGTAGTACATATATATATATATATATATTTATAGTATCAGAGTGAAACACTCAGAAAACTATATCTATCTATCTATCTATCTATCTATAAATATACAGTATATTAGGTCTCAGTTATGTAGAACATCACAACTGAGAAGAGTCTATGACTCTAATACTATAAATATATATATATATATATATATATAAATATATATATAAATATATATGTATATAAATATATGCTTGTACGTGTACTACACAGTGCTCTATATTAAAAAAAAGAGAGGCGATATAGAACTTATATAGAACTTTTATATACATATATATATGTACATTAGCACAGATTGCAATGTTGCCATGCAATGGTGAAAACATTTGGAAAAGCTAGACTTATATAAATATATATTCCTGGTATCTGCCACATGAAAAATAGCAAGAACACATGCGCAGGGAACAGAAAATCAATGAGAGACGTCCTCTCCGGAAAGTGATGGAGTGAGGGGTAGTAGTCATTGGATTGATCAAGGAATCCAAGGTATGTTGGAGAGACTCCTGCAGTTGGATATGGCAATTTTTTATGAAGTTTTCAAGTGCTGTCTTAGACGCTTGATGAATTGTGCAAGCTAATTAAAAACATCATCATCG
>RDPX01000504.1:16831-42682 GCA_003991215.1 Morbakka virulenta
CCAACCGTGTATAAGCTGGACCCAAAATGTTATGGTTCCACCTATGTGTTTTAGGTATTTCATGTGTATATGATACACCCCAACTTTCTTTCCGTCTTTTATTGTGTGATGTAACGTCAGTTATATTATTTAGAGAAATTCCATAAGCGTGTATTATTTTGTTTAAATCTAAAATTTCGACTTCTATTCCCATCCCATCCTCAGGGAATGAAACTTTTATAATGCTTAAAGTTTACAGCAACTAAAATAATCTCTATAGTTACAAAAGATCAGCAATAGCTTTAATAATGAAATCAAACTAAAGAATTCAATTAATCTCATCCTTTCTGTCTTAGCTCAAAACGAAGGAAAGTGGTTGTTTGCGGATTTTCCAGGAGTGAACAAGAACAAATAAAGTGTAATAGCACAAAGGTATTGGTCTCCTTTGGTCCACCTTCCTTCAGGATTGAGTCCACTATTAATTAAACGCCTACTATGAAGACAGATTGATTAATAATTCCAGCTATCACACTTAAAGCCTATTACTCAATCAAATTTAGTATATAGACATTAGCAGTAAACACGAATTCCTTTGTTATACAAGCAGGTTGTGAGGAAAGCTGGAAGCTTATATGAAACTTGATCCAAATTAAAACGGCCCAGGTCGTATTTACTCATAAGCACAAAGTGTATTTTAGAAATAAACTTACATTACAGGTATGAACTTCAGGTTGCGTGCATGAGTCACAATCTGTTTTTTTAATAATTTCAGGGTCACTGATATGGTTTTTATGCAGGGTGTAAGGAATGCTGGAAGCTTATATGAAATTAAATTCAAATTCAAACGGCCCAGGTTGTACTCACTCGTATGTGTAAAGTGTATTTTGGAACTCAACCTGCATTACAGGCATGAACGTCAGGTTGCGTGCATGGGTCAAACTCAGGGTTTTTTAACATAAGTTCAGGGTCACTGGTTTGGTTTGTGCGGAGGAATTTTGATCATTCTGCTAAAAGCTGGATTTCCAGAGTCATCTTTCCTCGCTTTAAGTCTAGAGTACTGCAGTTGGCTGTTTTTATAGTAACTGCCAAGTTCATTTTCAGATAAGCTCTTTTGCTGGCTTTTTCTTTGTGTACCTACCTGATCATTGTAGGAAATATTCTTCATTCATCTGTGGAGCTACACATGTACGTCCTGTCGTAATTCAAGTGGAGTAGCAGAGTGGGACAGGCAAGCAGTTGGTTTAGTAGGGAAAAATCTGAGGAGTTGGGTTAGAGAGACAGTCAAAAAGAGAGAGAAAAGGGGAAAAAAAAGTTGTTCGAAAAGGAAGTGTTAAGAAATAATAAGAAGAGAAGAGAGACAAACTAAATCTAATAAAGGGGTAAATGGCTACGAGGACTCTCACAAACAAAGGTTGCAAAAAGGAGACAAACAAGAAAAGGAAAAGAGAAGGGTAAAAAGTGGAAAACGTCTAGGGGTAGTAGGTGAAAGTAGTAAGAAGGAAAAGGAAAAAGCTGGAGATCTGCTACATATACACTAATCAATATATACGTATAAAGATAGTTTTAAACCTTTCGAAATTTCTTATTCAGATTCTTTAGAAGAAATATTGAAAGGCCACCATGTGACAGATGGTGGGTTTTTTTCGAGCTTTTGTATTGGTTTGATCTAATTGCCTTTTTACTTCTTTTGAGGAAGTATATATTGGTACATTGCGTTTTCAGAACACAAATTTCTGCTCTACTAGGTAAGTGCAACTGCCAACCAGCACATACTGTACTTTGAGTTACATTCAATCCGAGGTAAATACATTTAGGGCTGTATTAATCTGAATGGGTATGTATTTATGTGTGTATGTGCGTATGAATGAATGTTTGTATGTATGCGTTTTCCCAATTAAATATGCTGGCATTTCTCTATATTTGTTTCCACAAACTCATGTTGATATGAAAATGTCCACTAACCTGAAAACACGTGTTGTGCCAAACACCTCATCACTTCAGCTTGGAACACTTGAATGTGCTCCTTCGATCTTTGTATGAAACGAGGACATTCAGATGTTCCAAGCTGAACTGACGAGCTGTTGAACAGCGAAAGGCGCGTCTACAGATTGACCTATATTTGTTCCTTTACTTTATGTTGTTGAGCACTCTTGAGATTCATGACGGTATCCTCATGCGACTATATATATATATATCGTTATGGTTGTCTATTGTAAACTAACCAATCTCCAGGTTTTTGTATTATTTGAAAGTGATATAGGTCAACTATAGGTCAAATAGGAGAAGTTTCGTATGAAACTGACGTTGGGTCAAAACAGTTTGTTACCATGCACATGGATTTGTTTCCTAAGCTACACAAAGCCAAACTCATCAATGTTTGGTCTTAATATACTTGAAGTGTCTCTTTTAGATTTAGATTCTGTAGGGTTACCAAAACTACGACTTAAAACTAACCTTTGTTTTCTAATTATAACCTTCTATTTAGGCAAGCTCGAGTAATTGCCCCTCAACAGATAGTATGAACCATTAAAGTATGACGGTTAAATTGAGAAAAGATTCACGAAATCTAATTTTGCCCATCTACTTGTCTTGATGTGCAATTCACCCGCCTCAATGTAGGGTGGGAAGGTGGGTATATATGAAGCCATTCTAATTCTTGTACAAAATGCCCTTAGAAATGAAAAGCAATTTTCTCTTTATTAAATGAAGACCGACCTCTGTCTGCCTGTCTGCATATATATATTTATACATATACTTATATAAATATACGTAATATATATATATATATATATATATNGACCTCTGTCTGCCTGTCTGCATATATATATTTATACATATACTTATATAAATATACGTAATATATATATATATATATATATATATATGCATATATAGGTACATTGCGTTTTTAGGACACATATTTCTGCTCTGCTAGATTAAGTGCAACTGCCAACCAGCACATACTTTGAGTTACATTCAATCTTAACTAAATATATTTAGGGCTGTATTAATCTGAATGGGTATTTATTTATGTGTATGTACGTATGAATGAATGTATGTATGTATCTATGTATGTGTGTATGTATGTATCTATGTATATGTATGTATGTATGTATGCATGTATGGATGGATGTTTGTATGTATGTATGTGCCCAACTAAATAAGCTGGCATTTCTCTATATTTGTTTTCACAAACTCATGTTTACATAAATACAGTATGTGCATGTTATGTAAGCATGTATATACGTATGTGTAATATTGTAGTGTTTCGTTTTGATATTTATATTTTATGCGTGAAAAAAAAATGAATAAGGACATAATGAATGACTAAATTCAAATATTCTACCAAATTAGGACAAAAAAAGAGATAGGATCATCAGGTTTTTAGTGTATAAAGAATCACACTGACAAAATTCCTGCAGTGGGAAACAAAATTCAACTGACCTCCCATTCCTTACATGAACTGAAAAAAAGATCCCCTGAAAATCAGGAAAAGAGGAGAAACACCATGGCATTGCTTCGAAACATGGTGTGTGTTTATATTGCCTTATCTTCCTCATTGATGTTGCGAGGTCGAGAGGATGATGATGACTATTACTATTATTATTGTCATCACAATTTGTATTGCTACTATTACTGATTTTTCTGCTGTTGTAACAAAGTATGTAAAAATTCTGACTTTTAATCATGCTGGACTTAATTTACTAGCATTTTCAACTGACAACTTATTATCTATTAGTCCTATTAGCTATAAGGTTATCCATCTAATCATTAGAAATCAATATTGTTATTGGAAACAATTAGATTTTGCAGTCAGGCTTGCCAGTGCAAAGTAATTGTTACTGTAAGGCTTGATAATGAATGTAATATTTGAAGATAAAACAGATTTTCAAAATCATTATTTTGGTCTTTTGAAAATATCTTCATGAAGGATAGCAGACACTTATCAATTAAAAGCTACTATCACAAGGTGTCCTTATCTAATTTGAAAATTAAAAAAGTAAAACCTAACATTACAAGCGTTATATGTTATAAATCTGCTGTATTAATAACAAATGTCTTAGATGAGTATAATGCGCATATTATGTACATATAAGCTTGCATAACATCTGTAGCATTATAGCTTGATAATTGAAATATTGTGAACCATTAGTTGCAACTTACAACTCGTACTTTTCGCCTTTTATCTTTGTATAAATAAGTCGAGGCCCAATAAAGGTAAGTGGCCAATAGTGGAAATTAGGCAAACTGATTGCCTTAAGTGCAAAATTGCACTCATACTGTCTTCAACAGCTTATTTTGCCCTCTCTTTCTCTCTCTTTGATTTTTGACGGACATTTTTGTGCATATTTTCCTAGTCTTGCTGTTGCTCTCCGGAGCTACTTCAGCAAATTGCAATTTGTACTCTTAACATCCATAAAGTAAGAATTCTGTGGGAAGTATACAACTCTAGAAGCCTTCTTCTAGAATAATTCTCTGACTGATTACATGTGGCTTGAATTAGAAAGCGTATGTGAGGGTGATTATTTTGTAATCACCCTAGTTTTTTGTTATCACCCTGTCAATTACACAATGTAAATTCGTAACAATTCATTTCATAAAAAAACCGTACGATAAATTTCTGGCCAATCAGAATACAGTATTTTGTACGCAATTTATATGATTGGTTCCAATAAATCTGTTGTGTTTTATTGATGAAAGAATGGGACTATTGGCATTATTTTTCGCTGATTTGATATTTTTACCTTAAGTGACAATTTTGTCATACACTTAATTAGGAATAACGTATACCTAAAGTAAAGTAAAGTAAAGTGAGTAAGTAGGTAGGTAGGTAGGTATGTAGGTAGATATGTATGTATGTATGTATGTATGTATGTATGTATGTATGTATGTATGTAGGTAGGTATGAAAATATGTATGTATGTATGTATATAGGTAGGTAGGTAGGTAGGCAAGTAAGTGAAATGACAAATACGCATTAATAGTTTCACCCTGTAAACAAGAAAATAAGTAAATTGAAAAGATAATTACAAGTTAAGGAGTTGTCATGCAACTAAATATGTCATTTTGTATTTAAGTAAACAATATTCAAGTAGGCGGGCAAATATGTCGTTAAATAACCAAGTAAATATGCAAATGATTGTATAAACATGTTAAAAGTTACTCAGGTAGTAATGTATATGCACATATAACTAAATATGTATTAAACCAATACCCTACATGGAATATTGAGGTACTAAAATTAATACAAAGTTGTTTACATCATGACATGAGAACGCATACTGTTATATGTGTATTTGCGTGTCGGGGTCTTATCTTGGGCTCTTAAAATGGGATTCCATGTTGATGTAAAGGAGCAGTCGGTGGGCGATAGTTTGGCAACAGTGGTTCCTAGCAAAGGCCGTAAGTCTCTAGGACACTTTGATTACTGCGCCTGAGAAAAACATTTATGAGATTTGTCTACACTATTGAGTACTAGTTTTTCCACTTAGCAAACAGCGCATATTTTCTTTAATGGAAGGACTTCTAAAGAACCTACTGACCCATTTCAAAAAGGCGCAGGAAACCTAAGCCCATTTCAAAAAGGCGCAGGAAACAAGACGAATCAATCTCCAGAAAATCACACAGAAAGTAAAAAGAAAAATTATTGTACGTACGTATATTTTATTTCCTACAATACCCCTTTTAAGGTTTAACATTTAATAAAAAGAAAACTATGCTACTACAAAATGCGTACCTATGTCCCCCTAACGTTAATAGATATATTGGTAAAGGAATGATTTTTAGGTATCTGAAATACGCTATTGGGGTAAATAAATATAATGTACATTATTTCTCTTGAATACAGAATCAGGCATAAAAAACTGGGCTATCTTACCACTGGAAGCGTGAAAAAAAACCCCAAAAACTTCATAGAATAAGGAAGTTATTTGAATACCTTTTCTTATACTCTTTTATACTGGACATTCAAATCTCATTTTGACATTTGTAAATTATTTCTTTATTTTAGTGTACAGGCGCATCACAATTATGCAATACCGAAAACCGAGATTTTGCAAACAAATGGAACTCTTGGGTCTGTTATTATATGAAGTGTGAAAAGAAGCAAAAACGCATTCCCAACCTAGTTTGATTCCAGTAGCTGGAAAACTCCTGCAATTGTCGCTTAATATTCCGATTGGTTATTGACAAAATGGGCATCACTTGTAGAAATTTTCCACTGGTCTAATAACGTTCCATCGAATAACCCAACAGCATAAATTTGAAGTATTGGTTTAAGGTAGAATCGATGTTCACCCCGTAAATGAAAGAATCGTTTGTGTCATTTGAAAACGGATCCAGGTACTTAATGCACATTTTCACAGTTCTAAACCATCGAAGAAAAGCAGTCACAGGTGGTTTTGTAAAACAATAAAAATATGAGGACCCGAAGAATCTAAACCACTGGTTGGGGGGATCTCGTGAATGACAACCATAAACAAAATGAGAATCTCCGCGTATATTTAGAGCCTTGAAGCAGTTTATTTGCGGCTTTCCAGTTGTTCTATGTACCTAACCGTCTTTTCACGAGACAATTCTTATCTTACTTAGTATGCTGGTACAAGAAAATCATACGGTAACGCATATATAATATTTGAATCTTTACGTCTTTACGAGCTAGCGACATTTTTACATCTCTTATGGTCAGTGATCATTACGAGAAAGTGGGGGATGAGGGCTTCGAGTTTTCCGCAAAGTCTGATTTTTGAATGCAAAAATTTCTGCAATCGTTAGAGTCATGTTGTATGTTCTCGTATTGTTGTGTATACATCGTTAAAAATAAGGACAGATACAATTCAGGTAAAGGCTTTCATTCAAGAAACAGCGCACAAAAATATGGTGGAGAGGTAAGGTAGCATAACTCGTTTACGTTCCTTATCATGAAATAAACTGGTGATCAAGACTAAAGCTCGCAGGAAGCTGAACAGCTCTCGAGAAATGTATATCATGTCTTAAGAGGATCAATGTACATGTGTGACATGGAAAAAGAACTCTTGTGCTCCAGTGGTCGGTCTGCTATTTAATAAAATCTTGTCTGTTTTGCCTCCATCATAAATATTTTCTTACTGTACAATGTCAATTATCAATGTCAATTATCAATCTCCATTACCAATGTCCATTATCAATGTCACTTTGACCTCTACATTCCATCTTACCAAATATTGGTTTGCCGTACGATGATACAGGCAAAGTATTTTTATTAAAGGTAAGTATTAGGCAACGCAAAACAAATCACATACAAACGCAAAAAAGTTAATCATCGTACGGTTCTTTTTCATAAGAACACAAAACTCAATAGAGAATTTTTTTACAGCATTTGAACGTTATTAAAATATCATAAGAATGTTATATTTATTTTCCAGGCGATTAACTGGACTTCACGTAATAAGACGGATTCATATGTGTGCAATGTTTAAGTAAAGGGCGTATCAATAGCAGGGAATTCACCCTTGCTGGTTACTTTTACAAATAACTGACAAACATAAAAAAAGTATTTCATATACATATTCCATTTGGGTAAAAACTAAAAGCATTAGCAACAGACGGCTAAAGTTCAGTTGATCAAATGAATGACGAATCTGAAGTTAATTTTAATACATACCACGTGAATGAACCTTTGGTATCCTATCGTTACCTCATCTATAGGCATGAGGATGATCAGTTGAATTCTTTGAAGATGGCAATAAGTGCATTTTATTTCTTACACACAGCTTAATAACATTAAAAAAAAAAGGAAACATATAATCTAATAAGGTTTTGGTGAGTCGACTTTAATTCTGTTAAAAATAATAGCAGTGATGAGAAAATGACATGTTTGAAATTCAGTAGTTCACAGGCATCTGCAAAATTTGCTGTGGTGGGTGGAATCTTACTGCCAAGATTCACACTTTTTAATTGATTTGTAGCCTGGCAGGAAATAGGTATATAAATGAAGTTCTGATTGAAGAAACGATGATATAAATCATTAAGTATAAAAAATATATGGATGATATCATATTCATATAGCTTCAGGGACTGTCGATTGTAAAACGTTACTAGGTGATGTCGGGTAGCTTGCTGTAGAAGAAGTAAATGCTCCTTTTTCTCTTGATTATATTTTCAATACTGCAGTCATTTCTATTTTACGCAATACATTCACGATCAAACGCTACAGGTCAACCTGTCCGATGTTGTCGTATCGTAGTGCGTAGCCAACTACTATTGTTCATAATGCAGATACCAGATTCCTAATCGGCTCCAATTTGGTTTTGTTTGATCGGGCTATTGCTGTACGCAGTGCATTACTCGTCTGAATAGTTCACTTATAACTGTTGATGAAAATACAAAAATCGATCCCATGATGCGAAATGAGGATCACCCAGATGATATATAAATGATTATCGATGATTAACAAATTTTTATTGAGAAACACTAAATAAAGTTCTTGGTGGCGTAGTGCCTGCCGGACTTCGATGATATGGCGGTGGTGATTGAGTTGCGGTTTTAAATTGTGTAGCAGGGGTATGATAAGGCGGAGGAGGTGTAGTTGCATGACTGTAGACGGGGTATATGTTTTTCTTCCGAATTGTTATAGCAAGATAACAAAGCAAAACTAAAATCAATGTAGCTATTAATATTGTAAATATAATTAACCAGGGTGTGCTCTCTGAAAGAGTATTATAGAAATGTGTTACTTTCTTATCTAACGGCATTGGTGGAATTGAGCAGTTGGGTTGTACAATTTCACTTGGTGTTGGTGTATATGGAAGCTGCACAGCAACACTGATCTCCTCGGACTGACCTGTGATACCACTCTTGAAAGCTATTAGAAGATGAGAAGGGCTATAGTCACTCCAAACGGCACTTGCAGGCAATGAAACTTCGTACATATCCTTGACAGGAAAGTCCTCGTTCATTTTTTGTACTACAAGAAGCGACGGGTTACTAATGGATACCTAGACAGAAAAAAGGCAACAAGAACATGATAGAGGTGCACCTAGGTGTAACAAAATACTAGCTATGAATTTCAAAGCATCATCTGGGTCTCGGAGAGGTACTAGCATGCAAGATAACGTCAATGAGTTGCATCAAGATAATAACAACAGCTGGATGCTCCAATATTTAGCAGTATTCGACCCCTAATCCAAACCTTTGATACAGCTGCAGTTGCTAACTTCATTATCGTTACCATTTGTCATAATAATAATAATAATTAACGTCACCATTATTAATATTATTATTCCTGAAAACAATTTCGTCCAATAAAGAGAAAATTACAAGTAATTAACTGGTAAAGATGGGGCGTAAGGCCAATTATTTATTTGGTACCTTCTGCTCTAAACCCATCACATAAATAAAAAGTGCTTGTTGTGATCGAACCTGTCATAGTTTTACCGTTTGCTGGATACACACTGTCAAGCTATGTCCCGAAAATATTTTAACGAATCCCGAACAGGCAAAATAAGTAAAATTTATACTAAAACGTTTAAATATGCTAGCGCTCTATAGGATTTCTATTTGTCTATAAAAACACTCGTCAAAATTGACTGCGGTCACCTACACAGAGTTGACCGATAAAGAGTATCTGGGGCCAGGCAGGCAGAATGTTTATATACAACTGGAACAATGCTGTTCAGGATTTGACGAGGTATTGTGTTCTGCCTCTGTAGCAGTAGGAACATAATTCAGCTGCAATCGTTCCTGCTTTATTTGGTTCTACTTCACTTTATTCCGGCCGAACATTCTTAAATCCATCTACTAAGTAATTTTTAGTGTTTTTTACGCTTTATCTCATAAACCTGTTAGCGAATGGGAACAGCGCTATCACGTGAGAATCAATAACGACTGTCAAAGTACCTAAGTACTTGGTCTTGTAAATACACGTTAGCAAATCCAAGCAACAGAACCATGCGGAAATCTCTAATGAATGTCAAAATACACAAGGTCTTGGACATAAAATTGGTCCCAGCACAATTGCTCCAGTCTAAAATTGTTACAACCAGACATACAATATCACGTAATTTTGCTAAATATATATTCTTACATTAATCTTAAACATATCAGTTATCAAGAAGACTACATGCAATACAGATACTGATGTTGGTAATAATTACACTGCTCTAATATATATGATAGGGGTGTTATCAAACTAGAAGTTGATAGCAATGATTACGCGAGAAAGAAACTAAACTGAGTTATCGGGAATTTGTATCAGGACTATCAAGTTGTATCAGAAACTACCAGGGAGTTTTACGAACACCAAGGAACAAGACCTATCAATATAAAATATTCTGGACCTAGAATATTGGGTAAAAAGATCCGATGTTCGGAATTGGAGAGTAAGTTGTAGATTTTCAGGGCAGAAACATGGGGATAGTTGGAGGCGCATTATTACCATGTGCTACCTTAACATTGCACCTGAAAATGATAGGTATTGTTTGGTCAAGGCTTTTGTAATCCTATTAAATGTATTTCGTTGTAACTTCAACATTTGTGTCACTGCAAGAATGAAGCATTAGATATTTCATGGAACTTCAAGTAACTTTTATAAAAGGGTCTAAACATAAATCACGTATTCTATGTTACAAAACGGCCATGAATTCTATTTGGCTTAGAACCAGGCAACGCTCGGAGCATCGGAGCAAGGTTTTATGTCAGGTTTTATAACGGCTAAAATCATACAGTGGTATGTTCCCAGAGGAAAAAAGGCATTTTCTACAACAGCCCTTTCTTAGGGCTGTTGTAGAAAACCCAGATGAGAGAACCACCAAGCAGATTGACCAAATCACCATCAACAAGAGGCGATAAATGAGAAACGTCAGCGCACTAAAAGAAGCAGACTTAAACAGTGACCACTACCTATTGCTTTGTAAACTCGGCTGAAGCTGACGTGAAGCAGGAAGAAGGACGACCATTCGATTCAGCTACACTGACGATCCTTGTCTTGGGGCTAAAGAACAGATTCCAAGTCACTGAAGATACACCAACGGACGATATCAATACCCTATGTGGCTGCATAGAAAGAACATTTATCGACACCAGCACTAACACACTACGTTACATGCTGCTCATTAAGAGCATGAGAACAGGAGAAAAATACACAGAGCAGAATAATGTTGCAAAGAAGAATGCCTGCTGAAACAAGAAGCCCACAAAGAAAACCTGAGAAATTAAAGTGTTAACAGCTGAGGTAGGTAATATCAGAACATTCTACAAAATCAGTAAGGATCTTACATGTGGATTCGCCAACAAAGATAATAGTGGTGAAAGGCAACGGAGAAAGACCACCACAATAAAAAGACCAGCTAGACAGAAGGGAGAACACCTCAAAGAGGTTTTCAACAAACCAGGCCCGGAAAATGTGCGCAGATAGAAGACAGGTTTCCGGATCAAGATCAAATGTGCATCACCGGACAGAAGACAGGAAAAGCTACCCGACTGATGAAAGGAAACAGGATACCAGGGAGACCCTGCGCAGTAGCAAGGCACTTAGGGACCTTTTTAAATCAAGTGTTGGAAAAGAACTAAGTCAATGAAACATGAAAAAAGTTATCATTATTAAATCACTGAAGAAAGACGATGTGTTCTTGTGGGGGAACTGGAGAGGCACCAAACTACTGTCAGTAGCAGGGAATATCTTCTACTGAGTACTGCTACAGGTAATACGAAAAAAGCCACTGAGAGGATCCTTAGAAAAAACAGTTGAAAAGTCATTGGAATGGAATTCGTTATCCTATATAAACTTCATTGAATTTAAGAAAGTCTTGGACAGCATTCACCACTCTTTGCTGTGGAAGAATCTAGAGGCATACGGTGTCTCCTTAGTCTTCGATGACCTCAGTGACATGAACACTAACAACCAGTACTGTATGGGTGACGATGGACACCAAATCGGGTGGCTACACGTACTTACTGCCGTCAGACAGGGCTGAGTAAGCTTAACGACCTCCTTTCTTGTCCACATTGATTGGGAAATTAGGACAGCTACCGTAAAGAAACCAAGAGTGTTCTTATGGTGTTTGAAAGCTAGTTTGTAAGACTGTGGCTTTAAAATGATATTGCCCTTCTTTTGAACAAACAGAAAGACATCCAGAAGAATGCAGACAGAATCAATTAGATATAGTAGTTTAGAAATTTATACTACGAACATATTACTAGTATACAATGTTATCAAAACTTACCTCAATGGCTTGTAATTGTTCTTCTGCGCCCATTATTACTATAACATCTTTAGCTTTCTTGTCCAAAATAGTCACCGACGAATGGCTGACCAAAAGTCCAGGAACAAATTTTATTGTTTCAATATTCGAAGTAATTTCCGTCTCCCTCTGATGGTCTTTAACTGTGGCTTGTATTAGAATATTTCTTTTTTCTGAAAACAGGGACTTTAAGGCCTTGGAAGACATGTCCTGCGCACGAACTTCACAAAAAAGTTTTCCATCTACATACTGAGCTTCAGTGTTAAAGATGTCCTCCACAACAAGTCCGTATGGTAGCGGCGGGGCAGTTTTAATAATACATTCTGAAGGAAAATGTGTTTTAAATAGGCCACTTTTGGTGGAAACTGTTCCATTACAGTCTTTGAAACCATCTTCACTTTCATCGAACGTTACCTCAAACTTATAACTGGGGCGGCCGGTGGGTCCAATATTTGTTAAAAGAGCGGTGCTTGATGAAAGAAGTAAACTTGTCGTGCCCTTCACGGTTGCCTTTAAGAAAAGGAAGTCTGTATTACTAAAATATAGCAAGATTCAACAGGCCTAATACGTTTTGGTTCTGTTAATACATTGTGGACAAAAATATTTCCCACAGAAAACAGATGAATTTCTTGCTTTTTGACTTAAACATAAAATCGGCAAAAGTTTTCCGATTTCACAATTTTCAAAATTTTCGTACTTCATTTTTCTGCTTTCCTTTCTGCCTTGTAATTTTTTTCTCTTTGGCATTTAAATGTAAACAGCTTGAACTAATAATAATTTTTCAAATATTAGCACAATTAAACATTTAAAAAATCTGGTAGCCGTGTCACTTAAAGCAAAAAATGCACACAAAAAACAAAACGAGGAAAGGCAAGATCTAGACTGAAGAACGTTAAGAAAAACGCTACAATGAGAAAAGTAATCCAAAAGGCTTTAGTAGGGTAAACTACCGATAGTTTACCTGCGGAGAAACGCAAGCTATACAGGAAGGTTGGTAAGATTACAGCAACTAGAGAGCGCCAGGGAATACCAAGGTTAAAATGGAAGGTAAATAAGTAATTACTAAAATGAAGCAAATACGTACCAAAGGGTAGGATAAAAAGACGGCTGAGCACCCTGGGTTCAGTTACAAATAAGTTAAGTTAATGCCTCTTATATCGAAAATAATACTCCTGGGCACAAAAAACTCTCCCTCTACTAAATTGCCTTATTATTATTTATTACAGGACAATGTAAAAATTAATGAAAAATGAAAAAATGATATAAGTTCAAGTCAACGTATTCCTATTATGAGTCAAAAACAGAATATCAAAATAGGCAAAAGGTACCTCAACATAGGTCATGAGTACACCAGGTACAGCATAAGTCACAATGGCATTGCCAACTGCATTTGCCAAAGCGATTCCTTTTTGGGGATCAACACTCAAAACTTGTGGATTGGAACTATGCCAAGTGCCTCCTTTACCTGGTAAATAAAATGAAGAAATTTAACTAAAAATNGCCTTATTATTATTTATTACAGGACAATGTAAAAATTAATGAAAAATGAAAAAATGATATAAGTTCAAGTCATCGTATTCCTATTATGAGTCAAAAACAGAATATCAAAATAGGCAAAAGGTACCTCAACATAGGTCATGAGTACACCAGGTACAGCATAAGTCACAATGGCATTGCCAACTGCATTTGCCAAAGCGATTCCTTTTTGGGGATCAACACTCAAAACTTGTGGATTGGAACTATGCCAAGTGCCTCCTTTACCTGGCAAATAAAATGAAGAAATTTAACTAAAAATGAAGAAATTTAACTAAAAATGAAGGTCAAATCACCTAAAATTCTTTGGGAATAGCAACAACAACCGGAAACGACGACAACAACAACAACAGCAGCAGAAAACGACGACGACGACGACAACAACAACAACAAAAACGAAAGACGTAATCACTTGACTACTGGCAAAAATCGGTTCCTAGTGTCCTTGCTAGGAGTAAACAGGAGTAAACAAAAGCAACAAGAATCAACAATAAATAACAAACAAACAAACGTAAATAAAAAGATGCAAAACATTAAATATGGGTCCCTGTTTATGATGAAGAAAATAGATAAGTGCACCGAACTGGGTTTGGATCAGTGGGTCTGTTTTTCATGGGTATATTTTTCTGTCAAATCAGCTATAGCTCGTACCATCTTAAATAAATGATATGCAACTCAACTTTCCACTTCACCAAGCCATTTATGTGTTATTATTTTTAAGTGCTTTTATGCCTTTTTATGTGTTATTATTGTTGTATATTTCACAGTGGAATGGGAGAAAAATGGATACATCGCACACTACTAAGTTGGAAAATTCGGTGGAAATTGTATATTTTCCATTTTCAATTTTCTTTGTAATTCTAAATCCTCAACCTCAATAATATTTTCCACGTTTATTGCGACGTAGTCAATCATTGTAAGTGTATGTGTTCCTGTGGGAAATGGACTAAAACGTACGCAATGGCAAAGTTAAATTCCATCTAAATATAAATATGTAGTTGATCACTAAGGGGGTCTATAACCAACACCTATCCACAAAATAGGAAAGGATGCACCGACATACAATTTACGCAGATATCCATGCTTAGCCTCATTGATATTTTTTGTGGTCGTAAAATGCCTTATGTGTGTCTTTGGTAACAAATAACAGATGATCTACTCTGCCTTAACCTAGATACACAACCATAAAATCGTTTCAAAAACAAATAATTAAAGCAGATGGTAAACATTCGTGCTAACTGGTTAATCTGTAACTAACGTAATGGAAACTACGACTTACATCCTTCACACTTTGTTGTTAAATGAAAACACGACATTTCTCCAAGCTTGCAAACACTCATGGTAGGTGCGATGCCATAGTGAACACGAATTCTAATGTAGTCTGCTATTTGCGGTTGGTGTTTACAGTAAACCTAAAAATAGATAGCATAAAAATTGGCATTTCACAACAACTGTGGTTTTCTAAATAGAATAATTTTCATAAAATGTTGTTAATGAGTGAAAGAAAGATACGCTATTCAGGGGTCACTAGAATTGTATGTTTTGGAACCCCTATACCCATCAGACACCAGGCCTAATCTGAAGCACAAGACGATTTATGGCCATTACGTTCAAAAATTAATAGCGGTAATTCAAAGCTGTAATTCGAATACTCCCCGGGTCTAATTTATTGAGAGAATTATAGGTATGGTGCATAACTGGATGGAGCACTTATTCGAGGGTCCTCGGAAAGTGTATACGTGAGCTTGTTAAATAACGTTTCTATACTGCTTCTTGATCAAATTCTCGTATGGTTGGTACAGAATATCAAAATTTGACCCAGTTAAGAAACTGACATAAAAATCTGGTTAAATATTTGATATGTGATTTCTTAACCTTACAAATTCCATTTGGTCCATGCATAAAATGAAAATCACAAGGGTTTGGGGATTAAAAGTAACTCCCCAGACCAAAACCTCCTCCCTACCTACACTACCAACACCCTGGAAAAGGATCTTACTACTTTCTTAATAAAACCTGTTAACAATATCCAGCATCAGTTAGCGGTCATTAAACGAGCGAAGGCGCCTGTATGTACAGAGAAAGTTTTGGGACCTGTGGGGTTAACGTAGGAAAGATTTGTTCAAAGGGGCTAACTCGAGTGCTTAAAGTATTCCACGTCAAGTGAAGGTATAATACTAAGCTTGCTAAAAAAGACATTTCTGCAAAACATTTATGTACAAAGACAATGTTTCTTTCAAAATGGTAAGGTTGAAAACGTCTACAGGTTGAACACTACCTCTAGACTTAGGATTTCTACACACGGAATTGCTATAGTACTCATATTTCTTAATATTTTAAATACAAGTTATAATTTACTCTGCCGTTTATTAGTCTACTTTGGTCTTCAATACTTTACTTTACAGTTCAAAAATGACAGCAAAGTGAGGCATTTTTATTTCCAAAAATTGGATTAATTACGGAATTATAATTATTAAGTTCTTCAGATATACTGATGCATACATACATTGTCATGTTGAACTACAATCAATTCCATAAGATCCACAAATACACCTACCTTCAAAATTGCGTCACCAACGCTGGTCATCTTAACCGAAAACGAGGCATTGTTTATTCTTCTTATGACGTTGACCGCATCTTGTCTGTCAAGTACATAATAACAAGCATACTTAAAAGTCCTGAATGGATTCTTTAATTTTGTCTATTCATCCAGCTACCAATTTATTTATTTTTTTCTTTCTATCTATCTATCCATCATCTATCTATCTACCTATCTATCTATCTATCTATCTATCTATCTATCTATCTATCTATCTATCTATCTATCTATCTATGAATCTATCTATCTATTGGTGTATGTATGTATGTATGTATGTATGTATGTATGTATGTATGTATGTATGTATGTATGTATGTATGTATGTATGCATGTATGTATGTATCCTTAGATGTAGATGTGACAAGCAAAGGGGTGGCTCTTTTACAGCCTCATCCCCGAACACATCGCCGGAAGATGGTTGTAAAAGAAAATGCCTGCAACATTACTGTTCATACGGGCATGAATGGCTGAGCTTGTACTTTCAGTGGGCTAGTGTTTTAAGTAACTATACAATCAACATCAACATTGTATTTATCCATCTACAACGATTCGCTGTTTCTATTTCTTTTCCTTGAAACTTACACAAAAAAGGGGAATTTTCAAACAGAAGTATGTGGTGCAACAAAGACCGAATTAAATAAAACCACTTCATGACACGAACATATATATATATATATACTTTGTGTGAAAGATTTAGGCCAAGGTCAATCTTACTAACAAACATTCTTTGCTACAAATATAAAGAGAAAGATAGACTGATAGAAATAAAAAAGATAGATAGATAGATAGATAGATAGATAGATAGATAGATAGATAGATAGATAGATAGATAGATAGATAGATAGAACGATAGATAGATAGACTGATTAATAGATGGATGGATGGCTAAATAAAAATGAGATATACCAGATCATATTTGTACAATGAAACAAACTACGGATTCAGTAAATACGGTCAACAGTTCTGACAGTACCTCTCATCACTACCATGTTGTTATTCAGTATGTGTTGAGGAGTCTGATTATTATCGTACGAACAGTTTGCGTTTTTACGTAAGCTTTGCAAGTGAATGTAATATTTCCAAGTGAATGTAATATTTTATAGTAAAACCCTTACGATGCAAGGAAAAAGACTAATACATGGAAAATGAGCTACAATTAAATTTAGAAACGACAATTTCGGTTTCACTCAGTTTTATACTTTATGGCGACCTTCAGACAGCTAAAAATAAATCATTTATTGAAAGATGTCTACACAATTCAATTTAAAATTTATGCGTATAAACGATGACATAAAACCCTAAGGTCTAGGGAAGCAACAGAAGGCTACTAACCTGTGAACTTGATGCTCAATCGGGACGTTGCTGACGTCGAATTCTCTACCTATGTTGTCGTGTAATGAAACTCCGAATTCTGCACTTGTCCCAAGTGGAAAAGAATGCATTTTATCAGTGGAAGCGCGAGTCGACGACAACGAGCGTAGACTGACTGAAGCAATGGAGCCTACCTACAGTGAAAGGTGAAGATTGCAATGAGCAAAGTAAAATAATAGCAATCGTAGTTTAAATTCTTACAATAATGTTATAGTTGTAGCAGCAGTAGCAGCAGTAGTAATAGTAGTGATGGTGGTGGTGGTGGTAGCAGTAGCATTAGTAGTAGTAGTAGTGGTGGTGGTTGTGGTAGTAGTAGTGGTGGTGGTTCGATTGAAGTCGTAGTAAAAGAAGCAACAGCAGCAGCAGCAACAGTAGTAGCAGCAGCAGCATTAGTAGTAGTAGCAGTGGTGGTGGTGGTGGTGGTGGTATAACAGTGGGTATTGTGGGAAGAGTGGAGGCAAAATAATATGTAATAGTAACAAAAGAAAAAATCAGTCATAACATTAGTGGGTACCAGTAGCTGGGATAAGTGGTGGTGATTAAGCTACAAAGGTCGCAATTGTGATATCCGCGCACCAGTTATAAACAACAATACGTGTACACACAAACCAACAATGACTCTGATATACAAGACCTAAACCGGAACAACAACCAATTAAAATGAAATGATAAAAAATAGTAGAGAATTTGCTTGACATCTGATAGAAAAGGTAATTATTTAGATTTTGACTAATTAATAACAAGCAAGGGAGAAAAAAACCGTACCTCAATACGAACGACTACGCTTTGATTAAAACCGAAGTCCTCGTGTGACGTCACCATAACAACGACACTCCCTGACGACGTTAGTGAATTTACTTCTCCATTGCTGCTTATAGTGACTACAGGTTCCGAGGGTGTTGCTCCACACCCAGTAATAGTCTCGTAGGTGAGGCGCACCAATCCGTCTCTACAATATGATAAACAATAGGTACTTACAATATGTAAGCCATTACAATCATGACGTAAAAAAATTGGATTTGCGCCGTCTGTACCTTATCCAAATTCGTTCTCCCTCGCTTCCCAGATTAGAAAACGGAGACGTAAAGTGACACTCTTGCAACTGCCTAGTAAGTAAATGGTGGCAATGAAAGAAGGAGAGCGAAGGAAAAGGTGGAGAGGAGGGGATGAAGAGAGAAGAGAGAGGAAGAAAGAGAAGGGGGAAGGAGTGGAGAGGAGGGAAAGGCTTCAAAGGACAGCGCTATGCGAATGGTGATGGCGATGATAATGGTGAAGATGATGATGATTACTATTATGGTAGAGGTCATCGTGATGACGACGACAATAGAGTGCCACTGAAAGAGTTTCTTAATGAAGTAACAGATTGACAAACATAATTTAACTTATTTTTCTGTAAATTTAAAAAGTTTCGGTAGTTTTACCCAATACCATAGCACTGATTTCGAAGTTGAACTCTGTATTTTCTGTCACATCTATATTTATACAAATTTTCCTTGAATTTTCTAAAATCATCTGTGAAAAAAATTGTATTCTTGTTTTACAGAACCTGGCTGAAAGTCATATTTCAAAACCTCGCATGTAAAATTCACTTGGCCTTAGCCTAAATTAGTAGACAAAAAGGTATTTTTTAAACTCCCAACATTTAATGATGTATCAATCTTTTTGCAACCTTTAACCAAGGAATGAGTGAACGGCGTGTACGGTAATGAAAGAAATAGCAGTGATGGTGAAAAACCAACAGCATTTCTAAGCTCAGCACGTCGTAACTATCAAAATACAAGTACCAGATTCCTGTTCACAAAATATTGCTTTTTTCAGTGTTATTATTAACTGATTTGCACTAGAAGATATTGAATAATTAGGCTCAGAAAATAAGCCGGGGTCAAAAATGCCACAGTCCTTTTTATGTTACCTCCTGTTTTGTACTTAACCTTTTACACGCAAATTTTTAATCACGCTTACCTTCTTTCATACTCAATACGTGAACTAGTATTTTCAGATGCAGGAAAAGGGGAAATGCCAAACTTTTCTTGCAAACTTATCCGTGATAAAAATGTTAAAGCATCACAAACTTAAGTAGTACAAATAACAAAAAGGTTCTTAAAATACCAGCTATTTTGATAACTTATTTTGTCGGGTTTAAATTTAAGTTTTAAATTTAATTTTTTCATATTGATCTCCCAGTTTTATTATTTCCTCGTCTTTTTTAGTACAAATCTCGTTGATGTGTTTTGATGTATGGTGTTCCTCGGCTATGGATGAGCAAAGCTGGTCTTATTGTTTGAAGATCTATATAAGCGACAAAATCTAAGTTGTTCTTGGGCTCGAACGGTGGTCTTCTTTATAGGTAAAATGAAGAATCTTTCAACTTTATGCCTTTCTGACGTCGATCAATGACATTTTGTAAAATGCCGAAGTGTTATCTACTGGGGGAACAAACACCCTCTATAAACAAAAACCCCCCACAAAATCTAAATTGTTCTTGGGCTCGAACGGTGGTCTTCTTTATAAGTAAAATGAAGAATCTTTCAACTTTATGCCTTTCTGACGCCGATCAATGATATTTTGTGAAATGCCGAAGTGCATGCTGGGAAAAACACCCTTGTTAACAAAAAAAAAATTAACCTAAACACAAAAATCTGAAATGTCAAAGAAAATACACTGCGACATATCATCATTTAACTGGGTGGAAGAAAGAATAAAAAACAAACATACCTGTTGGTTCTAAGTTTTGTTGTTACCCTGTGTGGAAGCAACAGTTTACCAGTTTCTGGAAACAGAAGCTTTAATTCCTCAAAAACCTAACAATGATATAATTTAAAAGCAAAAAAAAGTTAATTTATGGAAAAGATCTTGAAATCAGATCAGATAATCAGATAATCACTGCACCAAATGATCGATTAGTCAAGTTAAAAGTTAATTACAAAATCAAGTATTTATCGCTTGATCTTATAAACAAGAATAAAAAATTACACTAAAATTGGAATGCCATATTGGGCTTAATTAAAAAGTCCAAAAGACTACACGGTAATATATTTCCACTCTTCACAGTAATATTCTTTTTACTGGTTCCATACCTTTTGAGTCCAATTACAAAATCAAGCACTAACTTTTAGTGCTCCTTTGTAATTATTACAACATTTTTAAAAGAAAAATTGTCTTGGGGTGTAAAAAAAATATTTCCACATTAACCGTCAGTTGTCACAGGGAGCTCAAATTCTTCATCAGAAGAAAACAATAATAAAATTAGAACCCAGTATTTTTCCGTTGGGTGCTAAAAATTTAATCAAACCTAATGCCATATTATATACATCTACCTCATTTTTATGAAGTGGAATACCTCACTCCTCGATTTTGTTCTTTCTTTTTTTTGCCACCCGCAGATGCGTTTTTAGTGACAATCTTGTTAGAGCCGTTGCGGAGGAGAGCTGCTTATCTATATTTGACGCGATATTCAAAAGTTTAAAAACCTTGATATTAACATTAATATTTCCAATGGTACTCGACTGAACCTACACACCAGGCTAAGAAAACTAAACTCAAGTGGGTTTTTATTTATACAGCAAAAGAAATAAAAAATGATAGAGAAATACGGCCACATTTGACGAGTCTGCCCAAAGAAATGAAATACCGCTAAGTACTTTTACAACCAACCTTTCAAGTGTTTATTCGTTAATTCTAAAATAATTGTAAATTTCTTCTGTCCTCAAGAGGGTCAGCTAGCTACCGATTCAAAAGTTCTGTGTCAATCTTAAACTCATTCTATGTTCTCGCTCGTTCTTTTAAAAATAAATTTCGCCTTGTAAAGTAGAAGTGATAAATGGAACTGTTACGATTCTGTTCGAGTCAGACAGTCATACATTCTAATGATGACAACATGCAATAACAATATTCAAATGTATTAACTGACTTGTCCTAAACTTTGAAGATTATTTTGAACTCGTAAATCACGACTAAGGAACCAGAAACAATAATAAATTTTTGAGAGTGCCTAAAGTGAAACTTGACAGTACTAAAAAGTCTTTTCATTACAATGGGGTAGTAGTTTGTAATGACTTACAATTAAATATCAGAATATAATCTAACTTTGGTTCTTTCTGTAAAAAGTTGGACCTATTTCTAAATTCGTAAATGTGTCAAAGAAAATTTACACCGAATTATCCACATTTTTAACTGTCACACCTTTTCAGATGTTCAGAATTTTCCCAGACACATTTTGACGAATTTTGATTCTTGTATTTATTTGTAAATAAATTGCCTTTCTTCATTATTTTTAATTGTATTATACTTATTTATTTATTATTAAAAAGAGTTATGTAAACTGATATAATGCACCTGTTGAAATATTATCACATAAATAAACAAAGATTTCAATTGTAGAAAGCTCGGTCAAAGAATGCAGATAAGGTGATAAATCTTCTAACAGCTCGTAAAGCTACGGTCGTCTCACCGCACAGGAAAACCACTTGAAAAGGAAAGAAATTGCTTACTCGGGAAAAATTGACAATATCTCTTGACAATATGAGTTCCCAGGATAAAACATTGTAAGCACAATGAATGATTTTCAGATAGGGGGTCTTTACTTTGTAAACATGAAAAATGAAATAACCTTTGCATTGTAATAAACAAAATATACGAAGAAACAGATAGCACAAATATGGTCAACTTATTCTCACCTGGATCCGTACTTCATCTTCCATGACAGCATCGGGATGAATTCTATTTGCATAATTATCAGTGACTTCAACTTTCAAACGGATAGCTGTGTGTCCTGGGTTTAGGGAATTTAATGTCACGCGAAAGTCTTTCTCTGATTCAACACTAACACCAGTCTGCAAAATCAAATCATAAATTAGCTACAAAATTATATTCAAAAAATGGCAAAGAAAGGTCTATATGCCAAGAGAGGCCAATTTTTTTCTCCTATCGATGACAATAAAACAAACACTTTTAGCCGATTTCGCTCAAGGCAGAGGGTACTCAAACAACTCTTCATTGTGAAAGTAAAATTCTAAGGAATATTTGTGCCTTAAACGATTGAATAATTCTGCCTTAGGCTGTTCCATGCCAGTTTGAAAAATGATGAGGTTTTGGGGCCTCGCAGCTCTCCACACGCCTCTAAAAAACTGACTACAGAAATGTCATTAACTGGAAATACATCACAACTATAGTACGTGAGTAAGCCGGCCAGTACATATAAGGCAAAGGAAGTGGAAACATAAGGATTCTAAGTTGGACGAAGCAGCTACGCACATAAAATTTTCGTTGCGCATTTTATAAATAAAAGATTCTGGGTATCAAGGAACGTAGATGGCAAAAAAGGCAATGAAAAAGCAATGGATAACAAAGAAAAAGCAACGGAGTGCAAAGAAAAGAAAGGTGACGCAACATAAATCAAACCAAACTAAACCAAATGATTAAATATTAAATAAACACATGATTTCATCAAAAAACTGAATAGACTGCCACAAACACTTACGTTTGCATAAACTGACTTCAGACTCGATACGTCTACATTAGCAGATGACCAGTGAAACTGCAGATACGGCGGTGAACTCGCAAATGTGAAAGGTCCTTCGTCACTTAAGCCAACGGCATAAATCCCAACCTACAGGGAATTAAACAAGACAAGGTAAAACGTTGCAAAGGGGCTAAGAACAATTAATTTATACACTTTTAACGGCCTTTGGCGAATTCATTCTACTAACTCAAAAGCACTTCAACCCTGTGCCAATCTGTACCAAATATCTTTCAGGAGATGCCGAAACACTGTCGATAGTGATTTGGAAGAAGTTACAAATTACATTATATACGTTACAAACGTAGATCATTTTATCAGTCCTTGTGTAACTTCCTTTGGAAATGAAATTATAATGCGAGTAATGGTAATTTTCAAATTGTAATTTTTAAACCAAAATTTAAACCTTGTAATAAAAGACACTTTAGGGTTTGATATCTAAGCGCGTTATGTATTTATGAGTTTCAATTTAATAAGAGATCTAATTTACAGGCATTGTAGCCAAAAAAATTTTTGGATGCTATTAAAGCATACTGAAGATCCATGGTAAATAAATACGAATCCAACGCAAGGCCTTTTACCTGGAATATGGGTGAATATAATATGATACGAAAAAAAGAAAAATCTATCACCTGAAATTCAAACAAAAATTAAGAACAGGTAAAAAACGATGCCTAATTGAAGGTTGTGCATTCAATACGTACCAGATTTGATACATGAGCGGGCTTACACGCCTTCTCGGGTGTGGCAGTAATTAGTTCCGACTTAACAACTAATCTTAAGGTAATATGAAATATATTATGCGTTCCTATAAATGCAATGATCTTTCAGGCATAAATCAAATAAAACGACATGCCGATCATCTGAGTAAATAAGGTGCACAAGTGAGACGGATTATACAACAAGTTATCCTTTTTGCATACAATGTACTTTTCCTACCTGGGATCCGGAAACAATGTTTCTTGACGGCACAAATATCTTGAATCCTTTTATTCTGATGACTTCGATTGTGATTTGATCCTTCAGATGATAAAACAAGATAAACGAGTAAGTTTAATGAATTGCACATATCAAATAATCCGCAGGCAATATACGATAGAATATTCACCTGTAACTTCTTATCAAATCAGACCTCGTCACCTACAGCAACTACCATGCTACATTTACCTTTCGGTGACATTCAGTGCAATGGTACAAAAATGCCTTCAAAGCGACCTTTGAACATTTATTTGTTAAATTTACTCATAAAGTTCATCTTTAGGACGGTCAAACTCCACTTCATTGCAACGATTTGAATGTCAATAAATATTCTATACATTATTATCACCATTTGTTTATTAGTGCCATCTCTTAATGTAAACTGAAATAAAACGAAATAAAAATGTAAAATATTTATAAATCATTGGGCTACTCGTGTGCAAGAAATAGAAATAAGTAACTGGAAGATATTAAACATATACATTGACTATACATTGGTGACTTCAAGCAGAACCCCCTCCCCCCTCAAATCTTACACACACAACACTAACACTTCGAACCTCATTGAAAATCAATAGCAATAACATAAGCTGCATTCCCCTAGAAGCACCATGCACAGTAAGGTGATGGTACGCTGATATTAAAGCTTTATCATGTTAAGAGAAAGACTCTTTTTCTATGTCTCAAGCCAAGTCTCGAGAAATACGTCTTCCACCCTCCACCTGACGATGGGTGAAGTATTCCTCGCACATTGGCCAGTGTGTATTTATTCCTTAAGAAAAGAGATGCAAGAAAAGAGTAGCAAAAAAAAAGAGAAAATGATATGAAGTCTTCCAAAAGTTTATTATTGCCTTACCTCTGAGTAAACAATGGCTTCACCAGAATTGGGATCCGTTTCTTGAGCCATTCCTTTCAAAGGAGAAACACCGGGCACATATGCAGTAACAAGCCCGGCCGTATTAACTTTTGCTACAGTCTCATTCTGCATCAAAAATACAGTGGTTGACTGTGGTCTAGGTCCTCCGTAGCTCTGCACCTGAATAATAAAAAGCCGTCATTTGATAAAGGGAGGTACAAGGTTAACTTTGGTAGGGGAATCCAGCACAACGGGTATTAGTGCTCTACTATTTGGTTATTCCAGACATGTAAACTATACCTGAATACTACCTTTCGACTTGACTATCATTTATTAATATTGCCAGAGATATTAATGTATAATATTGTATTCAAAAATAGCTCTTTTTGAATACAATATTATTATTAACTGCTTGCATCGAAAGTGGATAATTATTAAACTTTTATGAAAGTTATCCACATCACTGAAAAATTATTACAATCTTGGCAAAATTATTAAAAACTCATGCTGCCAAATCTACTTAAGGCAGAGAGTAATAGCCTCGCTATCTCATGGAAGCAGTCGCGTGAGATCTCTTATTAATTAAAGAAAAAAAACAATCGGTTAAAAAAAATGTAAATCCAACATCTGTATTCAACTTGTTTGTTTCCTTCTAAATTTTTTATTGCTACTACCAGCATCACTATTAATATTCCTATTATTTCTATTACCATTTCTACAACTATTACTTATACCACCAGTACTACTACTACTACTACTACTACTACTACTACTACTACTACTACTACTACTACCAATA
>RDPX01000504.1:69418-91263 GCA_003991215.1 Morbakka virulenta
GATGGATAGATGGATAAATGGATGGATGGATGGATGGATGGATGGATACATAGATCTGCGTTACGTGGCGACTAATGACGTAAAACATTTGCTGATCGACCCAACTGAATATTTCCTTCGAAGCATTTACTCACCGACACCCGTTGCGTTGTCCGAGGAAGAAATGGAAACCCATTCCTCTTCTTCTGGCAACACTAAAACAAAGAAGGCCCCAAAAAAACTTTTTAAAAAAAAGATTAAAAATTTAAAAATTGGTGTTCTTCGAACAAATGCAAATAAAAAAATAAAAATAAAAAATGTAAAAGAACGGAATTTCTCCCCTTGGGATAAACTTACTTTGCTCTAAGAATCCTGACGGATCTAATATCCAGGGTAGCGGACCTCCCTGTAACACAATATCTCTTGATGATGCTAAAGTAACTGTGGCCAGGTCGACAGGATCAATCGCCTATCAACAGTATTAAAAAAAGGAATTTCAAATAGATCAGTGTAGAAATATATATATATATATATATAAAATATATATATATATATATATATATATAAGCAAATAACAAGCTATAACAACCAATGTTTTAATAATAGAAAAACACTCGCAACAACAGATTCCTTAAAGTCATTCTATCAACATGGAATTACCAAGCACTGAATCAAAAATCCATCAAAGCTAAACGTGTCATTTTAGAAAGCTTTACATTGAAGCAAATGGAATGTGACTGGCAAAAATTTCAGTACGTGATTTCGAACAAAACTACCTGAACACCTTTCGAACGGAAAACTAATTTGCTATGTCGAGTCCAAAAATGTCCTACTATGTAGTATTTTGTAATATTTTTCAACATTGATTCAAAAATATAAATTCAAGATATTTTGTAAGTATTTTCTAGAGCAATAGTCGTAAAAACGTTTATGAATAGTGGAGATTTTAAGTTAAAAGGAATTGATTCAATTTTGGCTTCAAGGGGCTCAAGAGCCAGCAGCTGGATGAACAAAACGGTGATTACAAACAGCTCCTTTAAAGATAAAACCATAGCAACATTGGGAAGAAGTTGCTGTGGGAAGCGATCCAGGAGAAATGTCACTTAATATGCTCTGTAAAAAAAACCAACCCCCAAACCACCACCACCCAAAAAACCTAAAAAACAAATATAAAAGAATTTGATTGGCACGTCAAGTCAATGTAACAAGGTTTTTCATAGTTTAAGCCAATAAAATTACCAATAAAATAAGAAATCCATCTCTGTCCGAACAACCATGTGACAAAATGACCCGTCTCTCCAAACAAGAATACAGCAATGCGGTATTAATGAAAAAATCAAAGACAAGATCAGCGCTGTGGTTAAAATGAGGATGAGAAAACCCCAGGCAACATGATGGGAGTAGACAGAGTGATAACAATGAGGCCAATTCTGCAATGCAGAGATGGTCAACTTAAACGGACGAATTATAAATATATGCGCTTATTCCGCAGCGATATATAACAATAATAAGGTGGGAACGCCGGTAGGAATACAGGTAGGAACGTACACGTTGCGAATTCACTAACCAGCAATCTGTTCTAATAATAGCTACAAGCATAGTCAATGGCATAACTACCTTGATAATAGTTACGCATCTACATTCTTAAGCGATATGCCTCAAAAAGAAGTAAAAAATAATTGGTTTTAGGCTTATTTTACAACTTTTTCCACCACCTTCCCTTTGTCGTACTACAGCTACCGTTCTTCTTACAAGATTTCCACGTCTTCTTTAAACCTTTAGGTATCCTATAACTTAATAAGGATCTACAGAAATACTTAACCTCACCAGCTCACCTTAAGTGGCGGATAAGCGCCAATAGTTATTGTAGCCTTCAGTTTTTTTCCATTGACGCCATTATACGTTGCGGTTACCATAGTAAAACCTACAGTGGATGCCTCGACCATTATTCCTGTACATGCACTATTTGGCAAGCTATTATCTACCAGAAAGAAGAAAAATAGGTATAGTTACTGAACCGTCAGTATGATGTGAAAACAAATGCAAGAAAAGAAAAAATTGCATACAATTTCTGAGAGTTGACTGAATAAATGAGACTACAAGGCTAACACAATATGTAAAACAATGGTGCAAGAAATGTTTTTATGGTAGAATAGATCATTACTAAAACCACTAAAATTAAACCGAAATGGCTAGCATAATCTATAAGACAATGGTACCGCAAAAATGGTCTATAATAGAATAGATCATTTCTAAAACGGTTAAAATTAAACGGGAATGAAATACATGGCCACGTAGCCCTAGCATAACATTATTACACTTCCAATACAAATTAAGGTAGTTAGAGTGTAACTCCTTACCTCCTTGTTGTCCATCAATCACTTTAAAAACATGCGGTTTGGTAAATACGATGTCCAGCTTTAATCTGGAACAGTCTTTGAATGTGACGAGCTCTTTTCGTTCTGTGAAAAATGGAAAAAATATATGTCAGAATTTCAAAAAGTGGACCTCAAAAACGGGGATTTTTCAAATTATTTTCAACCCAAACATTTTCACAATGCACAGGGTGACTCACAAAAAAATGTAAAATGTTAAGCAAGACCATAGTACTAAAGATAAATAGAAAAAAAGATAGAAATTGGATAGCTGAGGTGAATTTCTGAAACCGAGGCTTCCTTACGAAGCAAGGAAAGGGTTTCAGAGACAATAAAATAAAATGTCTCTGGCAAAAGTAACAATGAAATAAGAGGAAGGAAAGCCTACCGACAGTAAAGTAAAATGAAGAAAATGATGAAGGAATGACATCAGAGAAGATTAATTAATTAATTGATATTAATTGATATTAAAATTGATTGATGATACTTCGCAGTACAAACTTAGTTCGACTATTACTAACTTCAAGTTAGTATTAAATTTAGTATTAAATTAAAGCTCAACAATTAAGATTTTATTGTTGCTGTGGAATTTAATATCTTTCCAGAAGGTGGAATCATTTTAATAAAACTCAATAGAGATACAGTTCAAATACTCCTAAACGTATAGCTGCTCCAGTGAAAGTGATATTTTACAAATATCGTGTTAATTATTGAATGCTTGTTTTCCCTTTAGATGTGAGTTTGCCGTTATCCTACTTTGTGAAATGACTTTTCGCAAATGACACTTTTAAAGTCACAAAGCTGGAAACAAATTTTGTTGGAAAAACTAACTGCAACACTCTTTCTTTCAGCTCACAATGCAACATATTGACAACAAACCACAACCAAACCATGCAGACAAGAATGTCTTACCACACTTGAAGAACAAGAAAAATAACACAACATTGTGACGGTGGCGCAGAGGAGAGGGATTACAGTAGGATCATCAAGATTATTAAATCTCCTTGCGTTCGATCTAATATGAAGCGATGCATACTTTTTAATCTTAATTATAACAAATTTCCATAAAAAGGCGGTATCATGCAAGCGTTTATGAGCAGTGCCTTTGTCACAATTGGTCATAGGTAACAATTATTAGTTAATGTAACAGGTAGCAGAGATACTACACAATATTTTGACATCAGCTAAGAACGCTAGTTTACAACTTTTCTTTTAAAAATAACGTATCGTAAATGCTACATACTCCTACTTCGTTTCATACCATTAGCTCCAGCCACTACAAAATCGTGGCAAAGGCTCCCAATTAGTTTTGTATGCTTTTTGGCTGGGCCATCTTGTCACTAGTGCTTTTGAAAATCCTATTTAAATAAAAGGTACGGTTTTTTTCGGTAGGGAAGGGCAATCCCTGTTTTCGGAAGTAGAAATTTAGATCCTATTGCACATAGAACTTTTTTTCTTAGCTTTACTGAATATAATCAATTTTTTCTCTCCTCATTTCGTAAAGCAAGTATGCTATATTTTCAAATTGGTATTCATATAGCAAGTATATAACAAATACTTCATTTTCTTGAGAAGAATATTCACTGCAACTGAAAAATGGTTGTATCTTACTTTATTTTTTGTTTGTAGCTTTTTCACACTAAAAATCCCAGTCTTGATGTGCAGATTAAGAAAAATAAAAAAAAGAATCCATTTGCTATAGCACAGCAATCACATCAACAACAAATCCTACACCCTTCCAGAAATATGGCTTTCTGCACTGAAGAAAGAAACACAACAAACAAAACAAACACAACATAGGCATGGCGCCACTCCTCGCAACTCTGTCCACAAATACCTTTCCAGACGTAGGTCCGCACTACCAAGGCATAAAAACAGCCGTACCTAGTCATTTCAGTAGCCTAACGATGGGAGAAGTATCTCTCGAAACGTAGCTCAGAAAAAGCTTATGACTCAAAGCTTATGGCTCTTACACCTATGGCTTCCTCTGAATCCATAAATTTAAGAATTTTCAAAGCAATGTTCTTGTTGTTTTTAGTTCTGTTATCTAAGATATATTTTAAAAAGTAAGGTTTAGTGGCAATTTTAAACTTATGGTGGAATTAAACAGAATAGTTTTGCTAAGTTAAAAACTATGGGATGCTTACTCATTTAATGCCCACCATAGCATAAATTGTAATGTTTACAGATAATCTTGTCTTAAAAAATAATAGTAAAGCTTTCACAATCACAAATCTTAAAACAATGACAGTTTCAAAATTTAAGGATATAATTTGGGCATTGTTAGTATTAAAGAATTAATGCAACTAATTTTTCTCTTCATGGGTTTAGATTTGTATTGCCATGAATCAGACATGTAGAAACAGGGTCTGTTACATCTGCAGGTAGCTGGTTCTTCTAGATAGTAAGCAAAAATCACAAATTTTGGAAAAAGGCAGATGCTTACTTTGCAGCAAAACTAGGACGCCAGGTTAAGGCAGCAGCCACTCCACATATCCGATGTAAAACATGAGCGGAGAACTCGGGGGATTGGAAGAATAAGAAAAGAACAATTGTACTATTTTGTGCCCCAATAGTGTGTAGTTTAGGGAAAGATGCCGTTACCAGTTGGTACGTTTCCAAAACAAATATAGAAAGCAAGAATAAGCACCGTGTTTAATACCCATATCTTCCTTGTAGCATAAAATTAACCTCCAGGACACACAGATCATATAGAATAAGGAGGGAGCACTTATGTTATTAAGTATATATCCTGTATAAATATCACTTTAATAAAATAAATAACAATAGTGATAATAACAAAGACAATTATCATGATGATAATAACAACAATAATATCTTGTCTCCATTATTATATTTGCTAACGTAATCTGTTTGATGGAAATGTCGTGAAAGCAACAAATAGGCAATTACACTTCCAGAAATAAGCCCATTTTAGGAAGCTTTAAAAAGTAATTTTTTTCATTCCTTGTGGTAATACAGAGGCATCCAAATATTCAATAACTAAAGCAGAAAAGAAACAGTACCATGGAAACTCACCTTTATCAATATATGCCGCAACTGAGAGTGGGAGAAACAATGATGATCCGACTTGCGCTTCCACTTGCACAAGAATAAAATGCATTTCATCTGGTGGGAGCACATGCACAAATGAAGAGCCACTATGCGCTGCATTCTTTGTGTCAGTTGCCTTAATTTCTGATGACCCAATGACATTGTTGGTAGTTACCACACCTTTGCTATTGACACTTGCCAAGTGACTATTTAAACTTGACCATGTATAACTACCGCAACCACCTGTTGCCTAAAAGAACAACATCAAAAAGTAATTAGGCAAATATTGGAAAAGATTACCATTTACGATCCTCGGTAGGAAAATTTGGCTAAAGAGGGCAACACTCATACCCCGTTACGTGATTTGCTCTCTCTATTTTTGTCTCCCTTGCCTTTCTCAGTCAGTCCCTCTGTCTCTCTGTCGGTCTGTTTCCATCTGTTTCCAAACGTCTATCAGTCCTTGCCTCTCTGTTGCTCCACCTCTGCCAGTGCCTGCGTGTCTCTCCCTACGGTTTCTTTGTTTTTCTGTCCATCTGTATGTGCCTACTACGTGTCATGTCAATCCTGGCAGGGAACAATTACATGTACATTTCATAAACGTCCTACTTCATTGGTGTTTTTTGTTTTGTGGTTTTCAAAAGTGACTCAGATTGTTAAGCTACATCAAAATTTAATTATTTTAGTAAAAGTCGCAGTTAAACTGAGAACAGAACATGAGGACAACTTGACAATGGGCAAAAACCACTGCCTAAGGTTCATATCTTGACTGAGTCCGTGATTTCAAATGCATATCTGGCAACTATTAAAATACTCCTGCCAATTCAACGTTTCTAAAACCAACTGTTCAAAATGCAGCGACCAAGTGAAAGAAATTAGGAATCCAACCATTTACAAAGAGTTATTCTAAAGTGTCATCAAAAAGTACCACTGAGATCGGCCACAAGAAGAGATCCTTACAGGTAGATAAGTAGAACAAGGTCATCCAATCGTTTATATCGGCCCAGTACTAGTAACGACATCATCACCGATTGCTTTCCAGGGAGATTCTAGTTTCTTATTTGGACGTGAAAGTGACTTTATATAAATGGATTTTATATCATCTGCGTTTTTTAGTAAAATTTAGGTTCATTTAAACACTACAATAGGTACAGATAGTGGTAAATAAAAGAGGAAATTAATTATCACCAATCTTAAGTAAAGAAAAGGAGCCAAATATGGGCTGCAATTGCTCCAAATTACTTAATGCCGCACATCTAACTTTCAGACCAATTTTGAACATTGCAAACGCTTCAAAATACAGCAGTTTGAAATTTGGGGTTAACGTGTGCGTATTGTGGAAAACTGATAGGGTATGGAGCAAATATTCACTCCCGTACCACGTATGGAGAACCAGATTTCAAAGTATAAAAGTGTGGGTGTGTAGGGTGTATCCAGGCTTTAAATATGAGTGAATATATAACATATAAAACAACGCATTTAGTTGATGAAGGCATGATCCCAAGGTCAGAGGTGACAGTGAAAATGGGAAAAGGGACTCTAGAAGATGAGTCAAATATAATATTAGAAGCAAATGGAAAGGAACACTTGAAGTGATCATCGGCATATTTCGCACACGATAAAGTGTCGCTAATATTTGTATCAGTGAGAAATTAAGGACATCGTGAACTGGAGGGTAAAATATTGACAATGAACCCGTAAAGTTACTCAGAAGTGTCTGATAACAAAAAATTTCGCCTCTGAGATTTGGGCTATGATAGGCTATGAAGAAACAGGGTAGGTAAAGCAAAGGGAGAGGGGGTGATTAACCTGATGAATGATTGCAATCGACGGATGGGGTGCGTTCAGACTATGTAGAGATTGTGTAGGACGATGTACGAACCAACAGAATGGCCAGGGTGTAGTGGACATTCAGATGTGCTTTGAGATGAGCTATATCCATCGTATTCCACAAAACGTATGTCAAGGAGCCTACAAAAAAAGCGTATGATTAAGTGTCACATACCCAGCAATGGAGTACCATAGCTAACATAGGCTTTGATCCTCATATAATTCCCCAAAAATTAATACACAAACCTGGAATCAGGATTTTAAACATTTCGAAAACGATTCGAATCGTTCAGCACTGAAATAATATGTGTTTAACGGGTATTTTATTGCCGTAAATATTCAATATATAGACTAAAGCAAACATTTGCGACCCATTGCAAGAGTATACAACAGGGATTAAATTGAAAGGGAAATTAGCTTATCACTTTCTTGTGCGTATGATGGGTTACAGATGCGTAGCAAAAATGAATTTAAAATTTTGGAACGCGTATAAGGTCTGAAGCAGTGTTTGGACCTGGACCGTAACGAAACTAAGAATATTGTTCACAGATGATGAGTCAGTATCATATTCACAGGGAATATGATACTGACTCAGTTATCATCATCAACAATGAAAAAACGTATCAGCACCACAACTCAAACCTTATGCTCTGGGAACTGTCACCTGAAAATAATTAAGGCTGAGTTGGCTGGAGACTGGCATTGAAAACTATGTGTTTGATGTGTCAAAATATGTTAAAAGTGTTCAAAGAGGTAGAAAAGGAGAAGAGGATGGAAGAAAGAAGGAATGGGAAAACGAAGAAAGAAGGAAAGGGAAAAGGATAAAAAAAGGAAAGGGAAAAGGAAGAAAAAATGAAGAAAGAAGTAAAGAAAAGAAGGAAAGGAGGTAGAAACCCAATAATTACAATAATAATGACTTTTTAATTTTCTCCCTTCTTCGTTGCTATCAAATATTCAACCCTCGGCAGGAAAGTGATCATCTTGTGGGAGGTTAGACCAATGTGCGTAGATTTGAGGGATATGTCCAACAACAGTGGCCCATAATATGAATGGTACAATCAAGGAGAAGATTTGGGTCAGAACACAGCTCCAACTGCTTAGTTAGTAGCGCTGAAAGGAACGAAGCCCACAGGCATTGGTACGAACTAACTTTGTTGCCTGTTACAAATTAATTATAATATTTTTACCATTCGAAACCCCATCTTTAATAAAATTTAAGAGCGGCATTGGTATACGTACAGTTAATTTGACTTGGTAGTGTTCGTCTGCTGCAATATCTGGATTCCAAGGAATAACGACATCTTTTGGTGAAACTATTATTGGGTCACAAATAAGTACTTCCTGATCTCCTCGAACTGGCTTCGTGAGATTCAGAATATCTCCGGTTTCTTCAATCTAAAAAAAGAAATAGAAAAACAGCTTTGTTTACAAATCCACAACAAGGCAAAAAACCGCTTGATGCAGTGGGCTATAAAGAAAAAAGATTAATGTATAAAAGATTAATGAATCAAATTTCAAGGACTTATGAAAATAATCCTGTCCTTCTTTTGGAGTTCAGTTGTTCAGGTAATCATGTAATGTGTCTACAGGTTTTTGGTTAAGTCTTTACGTGCTGTACCTAAAAATATTTTCAAGGGATTTGATAAGGTGTGACATACTACCTTGGCTGATAAGGATTCTGGTTAGAGTATTTGTGAAAGTCTTTGTTACCATTCAGTCTTTTCCCTCACATCGTAAAATCCATGTCACATTGAATGGAATCATATCTGATGACTATTTATTAATGCTAACGTCCTTTACATTTCCATTCATAGTCAAAATCTTTTCCTACTTTATTTCAATGGTCCTCCTCGTAGCTTGATTCAGCTTATCAACATCTATTTTGGTGGCACTAACTTGTACTCTGGTATTGACCACGGGGAAATCTAGCAGTAACTTGAGCTTGCAGAAGATTTGGAGTCACACTTTCAGGTTGTCAGAAAATAGAGGTGGAAATGGATGCTTACTTCCATTGCCTTCAACCAGTTGATGTCGGTCAACAGAATGCTATGTCCTTATCTCGTTCTAATATTCATGCACCATCACTCCTATATTAACTCCGGCGACAATGCTTCTCCTTTTGAGGTAAACATCATCGAAGATGACTGGTTTATCATTTTCTCCAGACCTTTTTTGGTGTTCTTATTTTCAATCTATTAACAAGTCTGCTTCTAACGGTCTGTCTAACGTTGGAGAGTACTTTTACGCCTGATACCGATTTGTATCTCTGTTAATCTACCACTATCCTTGCATGAAGTATTGTTGTCACATCTGGACTGGTGCTCCCTCATTCTATCTTGATGTCCTGATCAAGTTCAGAGGCGTATTTGTAACTTGATAGGTCCAAATCGTACTGTTTATCTTTATCCTTTGTCTCTTCCATGAGATGTAGCTTGTCTTTTCTCGCTGGTACCAGTTCAGTTTGTTTTATGTCACGTGTCTCGTTTCCTTAATGTCTTCATCCTTATGCGGATGTTGCCCCTCGTTGTAAAAAAATATTTAAGGCGTAATGCCATTGGGTTTATGGAACAATGAAGATGACAGAAAAATGAAAAAATACAAATAAGATTAAGTAAAGGGATGACTTAATCTTAAGCATTCAGCTCATGCGATGTTAGAAAGCAATCAGACCTCAAAGAGTTCCACAATCTTACAGAATGTGGACAAAACTACAATCATAGAAATATTTATTACAACGAGGGTCAACTGCATGAGGATGAAGACGTTGAGAAAAACGAGTCACACGAGATGAAACGAACTGAGTTGGTACCAACGTAGGAAAGCTCATCAAAACGCCTTCCATGATACCTATAGAGACGTCTAAGACAACCCATATTGTCTTGATGGGGCAACAGTTAAAGAGTAGCACCAAGATTTGGTCATATCAAATTACAAACACGTCTCTGAACACGATCAAGAACATCAAGCTAAGACGACAGAGAACCTTTTCAGATTGGGCAACATTATTTCATACAAGAAAAGATGGTAGATTTATAGAGATACAAAATGACCTCAGGTGTAAGGTAATTTCTAGAATGATACAAAGCAACAACCACTTTAGAAGCCGACTTACCAATAGATTGAATATCAGAACCCCAAGAAAGATCAAGAGAAAATGACAAAGCAAACCTTAAACATTCCTCAAGAGGAGAAACAATCTCACCAGGCTCAACATTGGAATGATACTCCATGAATAGTTATGGAATATAAGGAACCAGCTTTCTATTAAATGACATCAGTTGCTCTTTAGCCGCATTCAAAGAAACCAGACATCTCCTTTCCCATTCCCTGACCTCCTGAAGCTCAGATTCTAAAGCATCCCCAAGTTTTAGTTCGACCTGCTATTTGCCTTGTGGCCAATACATACGGCAGTGTCATCACCATGGACGCTGATAACTGAAGCAAATTACAAGGAAGATCTTTAATGTAAAGGAGGAAGAGAGTCGGACCAAGAACAGAACTCTGAGGAACGCCAGCGTTGATGGAATACTCATCAAGTGTAATTTCATCTAATTTGAAACACATTTTATGATCTGAGAGAAAGGAATGAAGGATTACAAAGACCCTTTCAATAATACCATAACCAGATAGCTTATGGTCCAAGCCAACATACCACACTTTAGCAAATTCCTTGGAAACACTAAGCACTAGAGCTCATCCTTCACCAGACGTATTCACAAACCTACTAATATGTTACATGTTTTCAGTCAAAATGTTACCAGTGGAGCGAAATCCTCTAAACCCATAATCAACATCAACAAAGAGACCTAAATTCTCCAAGAATTCTACCAGTGCATTGTTTATAAGACGTTCGAAGACCTTAATAATGACAGAAAGAAGTCTTACAGGTCAATATATGTGAGGATCAGATGGACCATCTGCATTCCTAAAGACATGAACAGCATTCTAAACTTTCCAGCATGGCAGAAAACAAGATTCTAATAGGCAAAGATTAAAAAGTTTGGAAAGCAAGGAAGATAGCTCAGAAACACACTCTTTCAAAAAACTACCAAAACCAAACCTGGCCCATGAGCTCTAGATTGGTGAAGCCCATGGATAATCTTTGCAACTAAGCATGGGTTTTTCATAACCGATACAAACAGATTAGTTTCCGGAGGGAACTCTGCTAAATAAACACCAGTGTCATTTAGGAACTGGTGAAAACAATCTAGCGACAAGATCAGCCTTTTCTCTAGAGGGCAGAAAAATTCAAACACCATCAAAGTGTGGGGGAATAATCAACTTACCAGAATTCAAAACACTATTGTAAATCTTTCATAAGTTTCGATCTCCAGCTCTTTGATCAGAAATGGATTCTAGTACTCGCTCAGCAAAGCAAGAGTTAGCATCATAAATCACCCTTTTACAAGCGTTGCTAGCCCTTTGAAGGCAACTTGAGATTCAGCAGTTCTACCACGTTTAAACTGAACATAGAAATGATTGCGATGAGCAATGGCAGAAGAATAATTAGCATTGAACCATGGCAGAAAATGAGATTTGACTTGGTAACTAAGACAAGGTACAAATGTTTCAATTCCAAATTGTACCCATTCTGTGAATTCAGTTGCAGCACCAGAAGCTAATTTGCTGAATCCCATGGAATAGCTAAGAAACTGGCGAAATCCATCCCAGTCAGTCTGGCCAAATTCAAAAGTCTTACGATGTTATGGCTTGTCAACAAGATTTGAAACAATTATCTTAACCTCAGCAATGACAACAACATGATCAGAGGATCCAAATGGAGGTAAGGATGAAACTCTACAATGCTCAAGAATATAAGTCAAAAAGAGATCTAAAAGAGAAGATTCTCCCGAGTCTGAATTAGGAAATGTTCTTGGAAAGTCAATAAGCTGTACAAGACCATGCACAAGAGCAAAGCTGTCAGTAACTTTTCCAGGTCTGTCACTCTTGCTAGAGTGGCTCAATCAAGACATTTGATGACCATGAAAGGCACCAGAGAAAGATGTTAGCAGTGTGATGTTTGTCCAAGGTCTTATCGATGGAGTTTGATACTGTTTCAATAACTGAGCAAGAATCAGAAGAGGGCGTTCGAAAAAAAAAGGGTAACGTGGTCTGCAGATAAGACAATCTAAAGCACATCAAAAGCTTATCTTTTAATTCAAGTTCTTTTACTCTAACACCTGGAAGATCCTGTCGAAGTGAGATAGCACAACCACGAAGATGAGTTGTAGAGTCCAGTCGAAATACGGTAAATAGCCGTCGAGATAAAGATCCCTATTACTAACACTGTCATTGAGCCTTGTCTCACAAAATGCAAGAATATGAGGTGAGTCAGAATAAGGTAAAGCTTTCACAAAAGATAAAAGTGGAACGAAAATCTCTGACATAACTGAAAGCTAAGGAGAGAGTATTTTCTGAAGATAACAGGGTTTTCCGGGTCTGAAAAAAGCGTAAAGTGCCAATACTACCACATTTCGAGTCTGCACTCTCGGATATGTACTCACTCATGGGACCGGAGATTCTTTGTATCCCCTGCCTACTTAAGTTATGTCACGTACTGGGAGCCATTCGATTGATTGAACTTGTCATAGGTGAAGGGAAAGAATAAATGTCCGAAACCATCAGGTAGACGCAGACCATAAGCATGCCGATTAACTGAGCCTTTTGGTGATGGGGGTAATATTAAATTGCGTGACAACAGCCAATGTCTACCACACATTGCCGCCAAAAAGGTGGTGATGAGGTGAGACTACCACGGTGTTTTTATTGAGCACCATCTCCAAGAGAGTTGCCAACCAAGGAGACCTCCTCCCCATGAGACAGGCTTACCCTACCAGACCCTACCTGGTATTTCAAAGTATCGACGTTAAACTTTGATTCTGATAAAGATTCTGATAGATTCTGTAACACTTTGGCTTCCGAGTGCTTTTCTCCACCATACGACTTTTCGGTATGTATTTAAGTCAAAGTTCAACTCCTTTTGGCTTAACCTTTTTTCCTTTCCTTTCTTTCACAGTCCTATGCACCTAATGGCTTTATGCCTAGTATGGTTCTTGAGCATAAAAAATTATATTATGTAATATTATATTATATTACATTATATTGTTTTATTATACTATATTATATTATATTATATTATATTATATTATATTATATTATATTATATTATNACAGGGTTTTCCGGGTCTGAAAAAAGCGTAAAGTGCCAATACTACCACATTTCGAGTCTGCACTCTCGGATATGTACTCACTCATGGGACCGGAGATTCTTTGTATCCCCTGCCTACTTAAGTTATGTCACGTACTGGGAGCCATTCGATTGATTGAACTTGTCATAGGTGAAGGGAAAGAATAAATGTCCGAAACCATCAGGTAGACGCAGACCATAAGCATGCCGATTAACTGAGCCTTTTGGTGATGGGGGTAATATTAAATTGCGTGACAACAGCCAATGTCTACCACACATTGCCGCCAAAAAGGTGGTGATGAGGTGAGACTACCACGGTGTTTTTATTGAGCACCATCTCCAAGAGAGTTGCCAACCAAGGAGACCTCCTCCCCATGAGACAGGCTTACCCTACCAGACGCTACCTGGTATTTCAAAGTATCGACGTTAAACTTTGATTCTGATAAAGATTCTGATAGATTCTGTAACACTTTGGCTTCCGAGTGCTTTTCTCCACCATACGACTTTTCGGTATGTATTTAAGTCAAAGTTCAACTCCCTTTGGCTTAACCTTTTTTCCATTGCTTTCTTTCACAGTTTCATGCACCTAATGGCTTTATGCCTAGTATGGTTCTTGAGCATAAAAAATTATATTATGTAATATTATATTATATTACATTATATTGTTTTATTATACTATATTATATTATATTATATTATATTATATTATATTATATTATATTATATTATTTTAATTTATATTATTTTAATTTACACTGTATTATAATCAACACGGGCTGTTGTCAAACAACAAAACAAGAGTAATTAAATCACTGGGTCCAGTAAAAAGAGGCCAAACAACTGGGTGTTTTTACCTTGCTCAAAAGATTAAAGTAAGATGAAGCTAGAGCAAATCTGAAACGTAACAGAGTGAGTTGCTTGATCGCTTCCACTTCTCTATTATAAAAGATATTATTGAGTGAAGAATATCATGTCACAGTAGGATCATTATTTATAAGTCGATCCCATAGTGCCAGGAACTATATGCAATGAGAGAAAGCATATTTTATATTTATATATATAACATTTAAACAATGCTACTACGCTACTATAAGACTTTTTTCTGAGGTAATCTTCATCTGGTCCCTTAAGTGAGTGTGTTTTGAGTTGACGGTTTTTAATGTTTCCAGCAGTCTACATTATTAATTATCTCTATCTATACACTACACTACAAACTATTCTACTTACTACTAAATTCACTTGACTATCTTCAATAGAAGCACCTTTTATTCTTTCCTAAAGAGGAAACAAGCCGATAAAATTTTAAAAATAAATTAAGTGAGTCATTTAGTAGGTAAGTTACTAAGTAATTTACCCACATAATGAATGAGGTCTTGTGGCTGTCTGGGAGCTTCTGTGCCTTTTGGTCAAGCTAATCACTGGTCCTCCAGCTCGGGGATTAATTAATGGGCGAAAAACCCAATTTTGTAAAATATTATTTGTTAAGGAAACTGCAACAAAGACACACAATCAAACTTTAGTGGGAAAAATTCCAGGTCTCAAACTGGGGCGTATAAGACTGACAGTAGTCAAAGCCATAAGGGCAGCACTGAGACGACAGTGGATTCTCTAAACACCTCCAAAATAAAATAAATATGTTTTTGGAACTTTGGGAAAATGCATGACACTGGTAAATTTACTCAAGTAGTTTCTGAAATTTGGCGATACAACCTGCACATCATGGGTGTCAGTAAAAGAAGGTGAACAGCCAGTGGCAGACCCGAGACCATCGCTTAAGAATCTGTGCTATACTTAAAAAGAGATGATGACCAACATTAAGAAGTAGTGGCTGCCAATATAAAGAAGGAGGCTGGAAAATACCCACTAGGCTGATTAATAAAAGTTCAACTTAAGGGTAAGCAAGTTAACTTCCTATCAATCATACAGTGCTCTGCACCTAAGAATGATACAGGGGAGTAGAAAAAGGCCCGTTTCTACAGGCAGCTCTAAAGCGAAGAAGAAGCACTTCCATGCCATGACCTGGTCACCGTCATACTTGCTACTCTACAAACAACAGAGATAAAAACCCAAATAGACCACCAGTTCATCAGCGGGAAACGGAGAAGGTCTTTGCAAGACGTTGAGAGTGAGGAAAGTGACTGATTTTGGTGGCGACCAATGAAAAACGTGAAACCAAAGAATGTGAGCAAATTTGATACAAAGAAACTTAAAGAGTCGTGTGTACAGGCGGCATTTCACCTCCACGCCACAGGGCGTCAATGGGAGTAAGTATTTCAGTAAGTAAGCTTCGATACAATTTATTTTTTGTTAGCATTTACAAGTTTAAAATAATCGGTCTCCATCACGGAAACAAGGTGTAGAAAAATAAAACAATGGAAAACGAAATAAAATACAATAAAACCTGTTAGATAAAATAATTGGAGTTTGTATAGACATTCCGAGACGCAAGCAATTCGATTGGTGTAGATAATTACTAATTTTTGCCAGTAGTGTCAAATATTTTTAACTGCGAATATAAAACTTACATATCAAAACTTTAAAAATTTTTGCAGATTTTTACTGTACCACACGTAACAATTATTTCCATTTTGTTAATGTGAATATTAATGTCTTTTTCATCAAACCCAAGGTCTTTCAAGTAATCTCTATGGCACATTGGCATGTATCCAAGTGACCCTACCATTATCAGTACCATTTGAAACTTGTAAGTTGGGTACATGATTTGCACATTACGAACAAGGGAACCGTAATTGTCGAGTTTTTCCTGAATGTTGCTGCTGATATTGGTGTCTGCTGGACAGTTGACCTCTATAAACGAACATGCTTTATTAGTATTCTCCCATACCAGTAAATCTGGCTTGTCGTGTGGTACTTTTGTTATTGTTCTTATCGGTATGTTCCACCAAAATTCAAAATTGTCGATCTTCTAAATGAATATTGGATATCTCGAAAATCTGTAGACGTGTTTTGGGTGGTTCTTTCGAATGATTGCTTTAGGAATGTACTTTGCCAATTCGTATATCGGATTGGTGGGTAGTACCTAGCAGACATCATGGAGCAGGTGCTTATAATGTGTGGAACATCCTCGACCACTGCTTTGCATAATCTGCATTTGTTTGTGATCGATGAAGGTGATTGATGAAGTTTGACTTTGATCAGTTTGCCTTTTGTATTGCAGATATTTGGTTGGAATGTCTTGGTCGATTATTGCTTTATGGTATCCAGCAAATTGTGAAGTCATGCTTCTGTTCATAATGAGTTCAAGGTATAAATTCTGAAATGGCTTAGCTGTGAATCGATTCTTTCATCTTTTAAAACAGTTCCTTCAAACTAACCGTGCATTCTCTTATTTTTGTATCTTTCTTCCTTATTTTGTTGTTAAAGCAGTGCCTATCTTTCTGTCTAACAGTTTTGGTTTTTCCAGGGTGTCGCTAGTAATTTCATAGCTTGTAAGTAGTTCTGGTGAAAGACTAACGATGGAATCTTTTTCACACTAATAGACGTATTTCAATAATTCATTATGTTTAGAGTTCAGTTTTAGGTGTTGGTTGATCGATACTATTTTGCTTTTGAAAAGGTTCTTAATACTTTCTCTTAACAAGTCCTCTACCACCTTTTGTTCTACTGATATATAACTTATCGACATCACAGTTGCGGTCATTAAGAGTTTTCCTTGTCTTGATATCAAGTTGTTTGATATCTTCAATTGACCATTCACGTTTCCCTATTGATGGTGTAATGATAGGAACAACATGCGTGTTTGTGTGCTATGGTTTTGTTGTAGTCAGATAGTTCTGATGACTATAACTTTTTCATCCAGGTAAGATACTCCTTCGTAATCTTTTCTTTCTTTAGTGGACCTTCAAAGGTGATGTTTTCATCGATTCCCAGGTTCTTCTAGCTATCACCTTTATTAAGTGGTGAAATGACTAAACCATTAATTGTTATCGGATCACCGTAAACCATTTTCTCTTTTTGTATGTGTAGAATAGCTCATATATCAGCCCCGAATTTCATTCCTATGTAATTTGAAAATTTGATAGTAATATCGAGCCGTTGTTTTAAACCTTTCAATGTCGTTGAGAATAGTTCGAAGTCATCCACAAAGAAAGTATGGGTGGCTTCGTGGCTTCGTAGTTTTCCATACGTGTATCCTTTGGTGAACTGGAGCAATATGATAGTGGGTTTAACGACAGAACGAATAGGATGACTAATAGGCCTTCTCCTTAGTAGATTCCTTTGGAAATTTTAACGAAGTCGCTGATGATTGATTTGTTTACTCCGTGAAGGTGGAGTTTCGCAAACCATGATTTTGTGGTGATCAGTTGCTCAGGCACTTTTGCAAGTTCCAACGCCCGAAGTAGCCAAGAATGAGAAATGGAGTCAAAAGCTTTCTTATAGTCTACAGGGTATAGGTTCCTTCTAGATGATTTTATTTCTTTCGGTAGATTTTTATTTAGCAGTAGTTGTTCAGTTGTGCCCCATACACCAACAACTTGTTCTTTCGTGATCACATTATTTCTGGTTACATGATCGATCAGAAAATAATTTATGCAACTCGTATACAGTTTGTATTGGATATTCACACAATCTATTGGACAGTAATTTTTGGTACATGTACCTCCTCACCCTTTGGTAGTAGTACTATGTGGGCACTACTGGGCCATTGAGGTAGTGTTCTATCATCATGGAACAGGTTATTGAAATGGGATGTTAACATCCCATTTCTGTATGTGTTATTTTGCCTTCGCCGGGTGATTCATTGAGCTGTAGTTCATTAATTGCTTTATCGAGTTTAAATCTGTCAATGTTATAGCTGGTTGGTATGACATTTGACAGTATACGTTCTTTTGAGCTTTTGGCTTTTGAACCACTCAGCATCTTGATTCAACTCGGTGTCATCTTGCCATATTTGTTTCCAAAAGTGTCCTCTTCTTTTTTTTGGGGGGGGGGGGATGTTTTTTCTTTGACAGTTTTACCCTTAAGTAATTAAGTAAGTAAGTAAGTAAGTAAGTAACTAAGTAAGTAACTAAGAAAGTACGCAAGTAAACATGGTGAGTACATAATATACAAATAAATAAGAAACATTTAGATTTTTACTTTACAATATACACAAAAGCAACAACGAAAAAATACGTCCAATCTTGAAATCTAACAAAATTGTGAAGCATAAAAAAAGAAAACTAGTTACCTTAACGCCAAGGAGGAGTGAGTGGATATTAACCACTCCTGCTTTAATAGCTTTTGTGATAAAATATGATTCATTCTTTGTTTTCTCCTTGATATCAAAGAACTCGTTACTCAAGGCAGAGTTCAAAATGGAATTCTAAAAGAAAATATACATATATTAAAATTCAACAAGATTGTCTTCATATACTCAAGCTTTACTATCACTACTCCTCCTACTTCAATTACTATTACTACTACTACCACCAGTAAATTACTACTACTACTCTTGCTACTACTATTACTACTACTACTACTACTACTACTACTACTACTACTACCACCACCAGTACATTACTACTATTACTACTACTACTACTACTACTACTACCACCACCAGTACATTATTACTACTACTACTACTACTACTACTACTACCCACTACTATTACTGTTACTATTACTTGCTGTCAACTGCTGCTGCTGCTACTACTACTATTATTATTACTACTACCACCACCTCTGCTAGAACTTATAATACCATTATTGCTACTTGCATGTGTCATTCAAAACTGGGTAAGTGGGGCCTTCGTAAAATTGTTTCTGCAGTAAACGTATTATTTGACCATTTAAAACACCACTCCAAAGTATGGGTTTGTGTTCTGCCAAAAATAACCCCACTGTTATTACTATACTACTAACATTACTGACGTNACTACTACTACTACTACTACTACTACTACTACTACTACTACTACCACCACAACTACATTACTACTACTACTACTACTACTACTACTAATACTACCACCACCAGTACATTATTACTACTACTACTACTACTACTACTACTACTACTACTACTACTACTACTACTACTACTACTACTACCCACTGCTATTACTGTTACTATTACTTGCTGTCAACTGCTGCTGCTGCTACTACTACTATTATTATTACTACTACCACCACCTCTGCTAGAACTTATAATACCATTATTGCTACTTGCATGTGTCATTCAAAACTGGGTAAGTGGGGCCTTCGTAAAATTGTTTCTGCAGTAAACGTATTATTTGACCATTTAAAACACCACTCCAAAGTATGGGTTTGTGTTCTGCCAAAAATAACCCCACTGTTATTACTATACTACTAACATTACTGACGTAGTTTGAACAACGAATTTTCGTCTTTCTGCATGTACTGCAAGTGTTACTTTATGATATTAAACTATTTACGATAATTAAAAGAGTTTTCCATACGGTGATTTATTAATTAGGTGTTGTTTGCAGGTGGTAATCTAAAAGTCTTTTAGTATTTTCTTACTGGTACCACTTAACGTTTTAGACAAAGCTTAGTTTTGAGTGCAGTGTGCTGTTTTAGCCTAAATCGATTGCCATATTGACCTATGACAGGTCCAAAGGTCAATACAGCAATCGATTTTACGGTTAAAACTTTTACTTAACGTAAAGCAGTTTCATGATTGATTATTATGATCGAGTGATAATTTTCTAGCTCTCTTCAACTAAATAATCTATGTATCACATAATCCAACAATTTTTGTTACTCTGTTCTTATTGTAAATTAATACCAATTAATACCAATGTTGTCACGGTGCATGTTGCTGTTGATGATAGCTATTATTTTCTATTTGTTATCGATCTTTGCTGTGATTTGTTATTATGTTGTCAGTGTCATCTGCTGTTTTGACATGCTCTCATAGTGTGATCTGCTGTTGTGACATCTCATAGTTTGATCTGCTGTTATGTCATGTTCACATAGTAAGAGGTGCTGTTATGATATGTTGTCATAGAGTGGTCTGCGGTTATGACATATTGTCACAGTGTGATATGCGGTTATGACGTATTGTCACAGTGTGATATGCTGTTATGACATATTGTCACAGTGTGATATGCTGTTATGACATGTTTTCATAGTGTGATCTGCTGTTATGACATGTTATTATAGTAGGATCTGTTGTTATGACATGTTGTCATAGTGTGATCTGCTGTTATGTCATATTGTCATAGTGTGATCTGCTGTTATAACATGTTTTCATAGTGTGATCTGCTGTTATAACATGTTTTCATAGTGTGATCTGCTGTCATGACATACTGCCATAGTGTGATTTGCTGTTATGTCATGTTCACATAGTAAGATCTGCTGTAATGATATATAGTCATAGTGTGATCTGCTGTTAACATGGACGACGAAGGAGAAGCGGAAAGATGAAAAAGAAGAGAAGTACGAAGAGTAACAAGGCGATAGGGATGATATTAATATATTGGGAATAAATAACATCACACATTACTTACGTCTGAAATAAGGATCTCATGATTGTTTTTGTCAAAGACATGTACTCTGATAGCATATACTCGGCCAGTTTCCAAAGTCCAGATGTTACCAGGGCGAACAGAGAAAGCTACAATGGTAAATATTAAAAATTGACAGTTACAGATGTAAAAATGGAAAAACAATAAAAACCAAACCCTAAGCCCTTTTTTCAATCGGTTTGTAAGGATTGTATGGTTGGGGTTTATTACTGAGCGTTTAAGTTTTGTGGATATTTTGATTGATTTCGTTTAGATTTCCATACAGACTTCTTTGTATGTATATGGGATTTTCTCCCCAGACTCGAAAACAGTAGTAGGCTAACCACAAAATTTATACCCAGTAGTGAGACTAAAAAGTAAGGTCGTGTTCTGGGCACTAAGGCGTCATACTAACATTAAAACTCTACGCAATATGGAAATTTATTTCCCCTTTTATTTGGTATTTCAATTTCAGAAAATCATCTCTTGGTTTTCAGTATCGAATAAAAACACTTTTTCTTTCAGCTTTCTTATTCTGACACTTATGGTCCTTGTTGAGTCCCACCGAAATAGCTATCGACCGAAATAAACGATATTTTAACGATATTAAAATCGGTTAAAACAATACCACTAACACAAATGATCCCATTTTTTACTTTGATATTAAAATTGTTTGATATACCAGTTTTCACTCGAGTTATGGGTTAATGACTGTTGAGGTTTTTATGGACGTTTTTTTAAATCTCAAAACTAAAGCCCAAAGCAATTGTATCATAAATTATATTAAATATGATATTCAACAAATCGATGATTGTTGTATGTCTTCTAATGATTGGAGAGAGAGAGAGAGAGAGAGAGAGAGAGAGAGAGAGAGAGAGAGAGAGAGAGAGAGAGAGAGAGAGAGAGAGAGAGGGGGGAGAGAGAGGGGGGGAAAGAAGTGAGTTGTGTA
>RDPX01000504.1:144136-157603 GCA_003991215.1 Morbakka virulenta
TCTGCTGACACCTTTTTGTTTCAGATCCATCCTTATCACTTCCTCCCATGTTTTCTTTGGTCTTCCTCTGCCAGTGGTTCCTGCCACCTTGATTGTTCTGCATCTACTTGTCCAAGCATTCTTGTCCATTCTCTCCACATGACCAAACCAACGAAGCCTCCTATTCTGCATACAGCTGCCAATACTGTCCAGATTCAATCTCCTTCTGAGTTCATTAGAACTGAGCCTGTCCTTTAGACTTACGTTGCACATCCATCTTATCATTCTCATGTCATTCCGCTCCATGCGGCTGACATCTTCAGCTTTCACTGGCCAAGTTTCACTGCCATACATCATTGTGCTACGTACACATGCCTGGTAGACTCTACCTTTGGTAGGTAATGGCAGAGCTCTGCTGGTTAACAATAGCGTTAGCTCCCTGAACTTACTCCATCCACTGTTAACCCTTGCTGTAATACTTGCACCAGCTCCCCCCTCGGCTCCAAGGGTGTCACCAAGGTAGCAAAACTTCTGGACAACTTCAATTTTCTCACCCTCCAAATGCACTTTCTGTAGGTCCAAGTCACAGGTTGCCTCTCCTTCTATGCACCTCTTGCAGCTAAAACGGTTACTTTCTGTGAGTTTGCCCTTTATTCCACTGCACCGTTTATGTACCCAGTGCTTGCAAGTACCACAATAGATTGAGTTGCTCCCAACTCCCTGATGTGATGGACTATAAAGAAAGATTAATATTCTGCTCTAAAGTAACAGTGTAATGGCTTGAATTTTTTAAAAGCAATATGGAGCAGATGGAAAAACAAAGAAGAGCAGTTAAATGAGTGAAAGAAATGATTCGGTTATCTGTGTTTCTTAGAGAAATGAAATAGATCTGTTAAAGATTACAACACAATATTACTGTCTTTGTTGTGCACAGTCGTTCACATTTTATTGCATACTTTGCTACGATTACGTGCATCTTGCTATAGCTCAGAAAAGCCACATGTTTTGACATTGTACGAGGAATTGACCACATTAAATATCTCCAACAGTGAGACAACTACAGATTATACAGTAAGTTCTAAAAGAGCAGCTACTGGTTTACGTTCTGCAGGTAAAAACATTACGCACAATTTTATCATAGCAATGAGTTCAAAACATTTACCAGTGGTGTCTAAACCTTTTTATTGTTGTGCATGCACAGTAGGATAACTATAAAACTTTGATTGATTTCAAAACAACATCAAAGTTACAAAGATAATGATGCTCGTTATAACTTTGTGCGTCACGAGAAGTTTAAGTATGTGTGTTCATAAGAGAATCTAGCAGATGTATTTACGAAAGCGCTAGGTAGTTAAAAACATTTAAAAACAGTTCCATTGCTAACAATTCAGGGGATAGTGGTTGTTGTGGAAAATCGTTTACATTCTATTATTTATTTTGCTAGACTGTGTTTGATATCTGTCTGATTAATTTTTAACTCTGGATGACTTTTCTGTTATTTTTATTGCACATGCGCAATTGATATGTTTCGGTATGATTATTAAAAACGTGTTAAAGAGAAAAACACTATGTTTCTTTACATTGTATTCCTTAAGTAAATGATTTCCAATCCGACAATGTTGAAAGGAATGAAGGCGTCTCGAACCGGACACGGAAACGTCAATTTCTTCAATTCGTTTTCATTGTTTTATTTCCCTTCAAATCTTCACAATAATTTTTTACCAATTTTCAAGGAAATAAGTGTGGTGTTTAAAATAATAGTGTTGGTAGTGCAAATTCCCAATAGTCACTGGCCCAAAAATCTTCTTCACGAATGTGAACTCTCCCGATTTAGATGCAAAGTTGGTAGTTATTTTTTGTTTACGGGAAAAAATCACCAAATGCAGAAATGGAGCTTCAAAAAACTGCAGCTGTACAAATTATTTTATTTTTCTAGCATGGGCCAAAGAGAATAAGGCATCACTTGAATGCAGACTAGTGCATAACAAAAATCCATCTCCCATTACAAGACATGACAAGAAATCACTTCGACAGTTCCAAGATCTGGGTTGTTACAAAAAGATTCCTCTGTCGCACTGGAACATATTGAATAACTACACAAGAAAGAAAAAAAAATGTCATGAAAAAGATCGAGGTGTGGAAAGAAAGTCTCCACTTTAAAGAAAGTCAAGGAAATGGATCTGACCAGACTACAGACTGATCGAGGAGAAAAAAACCCGATCCAGAACCACGCTTCAGAAAGATAACATATTATTTCAGCAATTATGACAATTAAGGTATGAATATAGCATGATAAATTTGCCTCACCTTCCCTATAAATCACAAATATGAAGACAAGGTAGAACCAACTCTAAAAGATGGAATGGATATGTTAGAAAAAACAATGTCTGTGTTAAAAAGAGCGACTTTGACACCAAAATAATTGTAGGTCACAAAACTGACATTAGAAAATATGATTTTGAAAAGCTGTCTACAATCTTCGAGCTAGTTGCAGAAATAGAAGGTGCTAGCTGCTAGCGATGATAACGCTAAAGAATCACCTGGAGCAACGCTATAAATACATTTCGGAGACACGACCAAATCAAAGAAAAGCAGTCATATCTACCAGTTAGCATACGCCAAGATATTGTTAAAGTTTGGCTTCAGATGTTATTCTTGGTAAACACCACACAGCTCATCTTATGTATGGATGGTGGGAATAACTAGTTTTGTAATTGAGTCAGAACTCAGTCGTGACACAACTTTCTTCTTCTTGGAATGGAAGTGAAATTCATTATGAAGTTGTGAAATGGTGAAAACAAAAACCATTGATAAATTAAGTAGCAACTTTGGCTAAGCAAGTAGTTGTGAAGACAGACTTCAATGTGGTGTTAAAACTGACCTCATTCGCAGCAGTATCAAGAATTTGTCGCAAACAAAGCAATGCTTGGGGTAGACTGTGGTAATTTTGGGCACAGAGAGCAAGAATTAAAAAACATTGTAACTGTTGCCAAACCATGGATAAATATAGAGACATTGAAAGCTCTGAAAACGTAATTGGATGCCACTGGAATCAGCCCCATTTTTTCAACTCGAAAGAAGGGAACCCCAGGCAGATAATTGAATCAAGCAATTGTGATGTGTTTTTGCTAATGAGACCTAATGTGTCGTATCAGTTGTTTCTTTTCAAATCTGTGACCCTTGTGAAGATAAAAGTAGAGTTGTTGGGGGTGGGGGGAGTAGAACACCTAACACCTTGTGCAATGAAATTTATTAAAGACAAGTACAATATGGAAGAAGATGACTTGTTCTACTGCCGAGAAATAGTTGCTGACGGGCAGTATCAGAGTGCAGGGTTTTTAGGCTGAGTGTTTAAAACAGTTGATGTCGATGAGAGTTCTATCAAGAAAAAATTCTATGGTGTTTTATGGGATCATGACCACTTCTCAAATCTTGCTTTTCTGATGTCAGAGATGGCAAAAGAGGTGACTCTAGTTACTTTCTTTTGCAACACTTACATACAGTCAATGCACATAAGTATTCGCGATTTTCAAAATGGCGGCATCGATTGATAAACAATGTTGCATTTTTCATCGTTCATAACTTTTAACTCAAGTGTCGGATAACAAAGGTTTTACTGTAACAGGTACCCTTAAATATGACAGCATCAAAGATATGATGTAATTTATTGTCTGCTTTGTTTACTTCCATATATTTGTTTACAAGTAAACATGGGTCGGAAAAGCACAGAGTTAAGCACGGAGAAGAAAAATCTTATTGTAAAGTTATATAAAGAAAAGAAGAAAAAGGCAGACATATCTAAGCTTTTGGATGTTCCTTGGTCTATAGTCAGTAGTGTTGTAAAGAAATTTCTGTCTACTGTATCAACAGAAAATAGGCCAAGAAAAGGAAGCCATAAGTTGTTTACAAATAGGGATGAAGTTGCGTTGAGCCGATTGTCCAAAGAGAATCGCCGAGCACTTCTTCGTGAAATAACTGCCAAATTTTATGAAAATAAAGAACTATCTTTTAGTTCTAGAACTCTCAAAAGAAAATTAGATTATCAAGGTTATAAAAGAAGGGCTGCAAAGAAAACAATGATTGTTCCTGAGGTTAACTTAAAAAAGAGGGTGAAATGGTGTCAAGAAAGACGATTTTAGACTGTAGACACCCACAGGCGAAATTCATATTTTCAGATGAAAGTCAAATAGTTATTGGGACTAATTACCGTATGTATATTTGGAGAAAAAGCAATGAAGTTAGCCGTCCGCATTTGGTGTGCCGCCCATCTCAGCAGAAAGTAAGTTTAATGATTTGGGGGTGTGTTACCTATCATGAAATTGGAACTTTGACTGATGTAAAAGGAAACACAAATGTTGGAAAATAATTTGTGACCAATAATTGCTCGACATTTTTTCCGGACAATGAGTACATTTTCATGGATGATAATGCCCCAGTACACAGAGCACCTGTTACTGAAAACTACAAGCAGAAAAATCAAATCAATTCGACATCATGGCCAGCACAGTCTCCTGCCCTGAAAGTGTGTGAAAATGTGTGGCTTCGCATCAAGAGAGAGTTGCAACCCATTGCCATAAACATGAACACCACAACTGAACTGATGACAGAAATTCGCCGTGTTGGGGAAAACGTAAATGTTACTTAAATCCAAAACTTGTTTGAAACGATTCCGTCCCGTATGAAGTAATAAGAATGAAAGGACATCTGACAAAATATTAAGGCAAGACTTTTTTTTAAACCATATTTATTTTACATTTGTCTCCTCACATTGTTTTTTTAACCTTTGGCACCGCAACATCAAAATCACGAATACTTATGTCCAATGACTGTGACTGCAGACAGACAACGAGTTTGGAAAATTGTTCTTTTAAGGAAAATGCCTCAAGGAACTGAGCATGATTGCACAATCACTTGGAGTTCGTGCTCACCTGGTAAAATCTTATAGTATAACGCCTTTTACGAGTAGCACATATTCTTTCTTCGATATGTAATGTCTACCATTGACAATTCAAGCAAGCAATTAAAAATGGATTTTGGCACAACAGTTAGCAAATGTGCCAAGGAATAAGAAACCGGGTGTTAGTGAAAAACAAAGCTCGCCAGAGAAGTTGGCAAAATACATTCCCATCCCAATGTCATCAGAGAAGTTTAAGATTCAAAATTTTCAGTTAGATTAAGAGACAAATGATTTCCAACTGTATACTCATTTGTTCTTGCCTTTAGTGGATTCTAAAAAACTTTGATAGTTAGAATAAACTAGGAAACAATTAACAAGACGCTTTATACAAATAGGAAAATTTTCAATGCTGTTGGAAACCACTACATGGTATCCCATGTCGTCGCATGGGCAAAAGGAGGTCTAGAAACTATAATGATGAATGACGATTACGATGATGGTGATGATGATGATAATGACATTTTTATGTATGGACTCTCAAAAAATGAAAGGTGGCTAATCTAGTGAAAGCATTTCAGCACTTGTTAAATTGCCTGTTGCTTACCAAACGTAATACAGACTATGGAGCAATGACATCAATAATAAAAGAATAGCTGAGTTCGCCATTCCAAGTTTTATACCCTAAAATTTGCTGGTTTTATGATACTTTATGGTTTAACTGTTTGCATCCAGGTGACTACTTAATTTAAGCGTGCAGTGAATATCTGCATGAATGAAAATCCTATGAAATGACAAAGACTTTATCAATTTATGTCAATTATTACATAATGGCTGAACACAACTGAAACTGCAACGTTTTAGTTTTCCGTAAGCTTAAAATACAGTAGGTATTTGATCAGAGTTGTATTTCTTGTCAATCACAATTGCTGTCAAAAAGACCCCTCCAATTCTGCATTTATACTTCTGTTATAACTTCTGTATGATTTTTCATAGAAATCTTGAGTTCATATCATGAACTAAATTAATAAGCAATTTGTCTTTTGATAACTTCACCTCTGCTCATGTTATTGCACAAAATTTCAATGGAAAAAGTGTTATCTCCCAAAAAGTAATGTATTTCCATGTTTTTCAGAAAACAAATTCTATATTTCAGACGGTACTCCCGTTTTCGGGGGGATATATATATCCCCCATGTATATATATATATTCGTATGAACTAATAAGAAGCTATGGAGAAAATATGAAAAAATAGATATTTTGTAGCTTGTTATGATTCAGCCAATTTCGAAATTCCTCTTCAACTGTGCTGATATCACCTCTGGTGCTTATCGTACGGCAATTCAGTACATAATGAGACAAAACAGTGTGTAGCCGTATATCTTTATTTTGTCATTGTAGGTAGTGTGAATTTCCTGGAGTAGAATGAGGAAACGGAATTTTTCATGGCGATATTTTGAATGACTTCACATTTAAGTCCTGAAAGCCTTTCTGCCTGAAGTTGAAGGATTGCCGGTCCCGATTGTTCATGAAGTCTTTTCATATTCAACCAATAAGATATAATTTATTCCTTATTGATCAAGTATTGACATTAGTTTCCTTGCAATAAGTAGGTACTTACAGAGGGGGGCCACAAGAAATTTGCTGTTTCCCCTCAGCTCCTTTCGTGTGTAAAGCAGACACAGATCAAATGGGTCAAATGGGTATCCCCTACGCATGTTGGCTTTGGGTCATTCCCCTATGTTCTTGCTTTCACTAGCGCTCCTGACTGGAATGATTTCGTGTTGCAACCGTGACAAAATGGCTTCTGTCATTGGCAGGAGGTTTCTTTCAGTAGCTGGGCTTAGAACAGGCCTTACCGTGCGCACAAGACTAGGCACCCAGGTAGATAAACAATTTTTAAAAGTATTTTTATTTGTTAGTACTGCATGAAATAACACCCAGGTACACCGAGCAGGCCAAGCCAGACATATCACGGGTGAGTGAGGTGGACGCTACAGACTGACACTGGTTTTTTTTTTACTGTTTGTTGTTACTTTTTATCACTAACAATTAGAAGTAATAGACTTATTTGAATTTTTAGAATATCAGGTATTGGGGTATATAAGTGATGAATGCAGATGTTTTGGAATTTTACAATAGAGGAAAGAAGGAATATAGTAGTCGTAAAGTTTGTAACAGTGTTGTTGGCGAAACTCGTTTTGGCCACATGATCTCGCTGCACAAGTTAGCGACAACAGAAATGTGAAACTTGACAGTTTAATAAAAAGCTTTACACAGCTTTATATTTTTATAGTATTATTCATAGTAGAAGACCTAGTCTCGTATGTATCTAATGAAGTTGGAGTGTGCGTTTTGTCCTGGAGGTCTGCTTGTTGCAGATTCTTGATACTCGGGGGTTGTTGGCTGTCTTTTTTCAGTCATTTTGTATCTGTTTAGTACTCGAAAGTGGCTCACTTATGATGAATAATTATCTAGTGATGTGTGCGTGTGTGCTCTGATAATGTTCAATCACACTGAAGCAGTGCTGCTTTGAATTGGTTGATATTGTTGTAGTTTCTAGTATTCTCCGGTGAGGAGTTTCAGTCAATGATGGTTTTAGATAGCAACGAGTTCTTGTCGATGTCAGTACAGCATGATAATACTTTGATTGATTTACTGTTTGATTTTCTTTGTTGTCTCTGTGTTTTTTTTATCATTTTGGCTACTGATCTGGGTTNTTTTTCAGTCATTTTGTATCTGTTTAGTACTCGAAAGTGGCTCACTTATGATGAATAATTATCTAGTGATGTGTGCGTGTGTGCTCTGATAATGTTCAATCACACTGAAGCAGTGCTGCTTTGAATTGGTTGATATTGTTGTAGTTTCTAGTATTCTCCGGTGAGGAGTTTCAGTCAATGATGGTTTTAGATAGCAACGAGTTCTTGTCGATGTCAGTACAGCATGATAATACTTTGATTGATTTACTGTTTGATTTTCTTTGTTGTCTCTGTGTTTTTTTCATCATTTTGGCTACTGATCTGGGTTTTTATGTTGTTTTAATATTACTTTTTCCCCAGTTCTTTTACACGAGGACCGTATGTGGGGAAGTGTTAAATAGCTTGGCTGGATGCCCTTCATAATGTCAACCTACCTATACTATTTCATAAGATAGGGCAGGTAGAATATTTTTTAGGACGCTAAGTTATAGCGCATACGGTAACCTCACGTACTGGAGGCTAGCTCCATGCCTGTATATAAAAACTATTTTTGTATTTGTTTTTTATTATGTATATACACAGTGTCTGCTTTGAATTAATGTTATCAAGGATTATTATTTATTATTATTATTATTATTATTATTATTATTATTATTATTGAGTGGTAGAGCAACAGGAGCCTATGAGGGACTTAGGGGTAGAAACCCCAGCAAACCCATCTGACTCCCAGGCCGACAAGGAAAAGCTGAGTGCATCCATCACACCTAAGTGTGTGATTAATGTTAATAAAAATACAACACATTGTTGTTATTATTATTATTGAGTGGTGGAGCAACAGAAGCGTATGAGGGACTTAGGGGTAGAAACCCCAGCAAATCCATCTGACTCTCAGGCCGACAAGGGAAAGCTGAGTGCATCCATCACACCTAAGTGTGTGATTAATGTTAATAAAAATACAACACATTGTTATTATTACCATTATTATTATTATTATTATTATTATTATTATTATTATTATTATTATTATTAAATGTTTGACTTGGTATACAACTTCAGTAAAATAATACTCCTATCCTTGTTGAGCCAGGAAGAAAAAAAAATCTGTTAAAATCATTTTTAAAAAGTAGCATTTTTAACCATTGCTTTAAAAAGAGGTAAAGTAAAAATAAGAAAAGAATAAAAATAAGAATAGAATGATAGGAGTAATGGAAATTTAGCACAGGATAACTGCAAACCACTTGTCTGAAAAACTTGATGAAGCCGGAAAATTTATTTTGTTTCTTGCTCCATTATCAATCTAAATGAGACACGTGTCAAGGGTTTCTTGTGTACAAGGAAATTTTGGGAATTTTTTTGTAGGTCTTAAAGATTTGGGGTATTTTATTTGGTACCTTGGGAATTGTTTTGATAGAGGATTCTGTGTGTGAAAGCTGTGCATTTTAGATTGATTCATTCTCTATTTTATAGAAATGATGCTACTATCTAGGGTGCATGCTAATATGGTATATTGATGTAAAATTTTGAAACGTTATAGAGAGAGATGTTTGTACACAATTCCTCATCCATGTAATGTTCACACAATCTTAAATCTTCTTAGTTCATTGACCAGTATGTTCTGTTCTTGCACTGTGCACCTGAATTTATCACCAATGCTTATGTGACAACACACTTCTATGGCGTGTGGTATGAATGATCATCAAGGACAAACATTTTTAGATTCTTTAGATATTATTTTGTTCTTGCTGGCCACACAAATATTATTTTTTATTTGCAGCCTACATTAACATTGTGAGGTTATTTAGGATGACTTGCCATGTATGTCCTATTTTTCTTCTGTTTTAAAGGAATTACTTACCTAGTAGACATAATTTAAACCTTATACTGAAGAAATAATACTTATTCCAAGCATGGTCACTTTTATAACATTATTTTTGTACCTCCCATTTTTACTACTTGTACTAGCTCATGCTTACTGCAGGAACTAATTTAAATTTTTGCTGGTTAAAGATTTGACTTCACTCCCAATGGCTAGAGAGATTTGTGTCTGTGTAATCATTCTGAAAGCTTCAGTGAGAGGGGTCTGGTAGAGTCATCTTTTAAGCACATACCCCCAATTTGTGTGTCAGTATTACACAAATTGGTCAATAACTTTTTCTAGAAGTGTTTAATGACCATTTTTTGCCAGTGGCGTATTGGCATCAGAATATATTTAACCATTTTACAGTTTTCCATTTGGCATGCATGCCACATTTTTAGTGACCATTTCCTGGACAAATTGTCTAGCAAATATTTGCCTGCATTTTAAAGGATTCTTAAAGTGACTTGCAGGATAAAATTTAGTCATTGCATTTGGCCACCACCACCCAAATGGTACATGTGCCTTATTGCTGTGGTAGCTTGTGTGTTATGATTCCAAGAGCTATGCCAGTGGGAGTTTTACACCTGGTAGGTTCAATAAAGCTGGACAGGTTGAGCGGAAGAACCAAACTAAGGATGATACCCAGGTCCTCCAAGTTGGGAGTTAAGGTCAGTCCTAATCACCCATTCCCATAAAAACCCACTGATTATGGAAACTTGAACAGCAAATGAAGCTGTCTACAGTCACAGAATCAAGTCATGTGAAATCTCTGAGGAGGATGACCTAAGGTGGGAGAATGCACATATGAAGACAGGAGATGAAATCCTGAGGTAACTCTTCAACTTGAAAATGACATATGTGAGATTATTACTAATGCCAAAGCAGTTCATCTGCACAGGATGCTTAAACATCAGGACCACATATGCCACCAGGTGTACTGCTAGAGTAGCAAGAGAAAGGAGGAAGTACCACATAAATGCATCTGAAACAAGTGAGCTGAGATGAACTGGGTTTGGAGAAGTTAAGGTTAACACTTGGAAGTCTATTCTTTACTCTGAATTAGAGGATAAACAGTACAAAGCCTTGAGGATCTGATTGAGTCCTGAGATGAGGAATACTTTATCAAGTGGAGTCCAGTGATAAACAGAATCCTAAGTACCAGATTCAGTTTAAAGTATGTGAAAGTCACCATGATTCAAATCTACAGCCCTACTAATGATGCTAATGAAGAGGAGAAAAGTACCTTCTATGAACAGCTACAGAAGGTGATTGAATTAACACAGAAGCTTGATATCGTTATCCTCATGGGTAATGTAATTGCTAAAATGGGTTATAACAGCAAAGGCCACAAGAGAGTATGAGGTAAAGAAGGGTTGTGTAACATCAATGAGAATGGTGAGAGATTAGTTGAATTATGTGGAGAATAGGATCTAGTGATTGGGAGTACATTCTTCATGCACAGAGACATTAACATATACACATGGACTTGCCATACAGCAGAAACAAACCAAATTGACCACTTCATTATCAACAGCAGGTATAGAAGATCACTTGCCAACATTACAGTCTTGAGAGGTGCAGATACTGTAACTGTCACAGTCTAGTTGTTATGAAGGTAAAGCTGAGTGTATTCTAATATCGAATCAGAAATATCAGCACAAGGACATCATACACCATTGCTCTTCTGAAGTCCAAGACAAAGATGGATCAGTCCACTACGTAAGTCGGTATAATTTTCACTATCTATCAGGCATGCAGATATAGGTGACTGTCTCTCAGGCAACTGGTATGAGATGCCTGAAATACTTGAGAACATCGGCAACAAATGAGATTCCAAGAATGGAAGGTGGATCACTGGTAGTGGCTGGTGGCAGGGCACAGTTTAGCTTTTGGATGGATGTGCAAGTGTGACAATTCATATTGATGGTGCAGACTGTGGCATCAAGATCCAGTGCATAGAAGTAACATGATGTGATTTACTTGGAACTGGGTTAATGATTGAGTTTTATGTGTAGGGTAGTTAACAAACCAGGGAGCACTTCCATGAGCTTTACACTATAGTATCCAGCTATTTGTAGATTGCCATCACATTGAATATACAGGGTGGATTTGAGGCCTGGATTCTTAACTGTGCCATCTGTTATGAGCAAAAGCTGGTTGTCTGGTCATGGGATCGTGTTTGATTGACTGTTGTTTCTGGGATGCATGAAACACTTTCTCCACCTTGTCTGACCATTGGATAACATCCTTTGAAGATTTGGCAGCACCAAGAGTTGCCAGTGGTGCCAGGTACATAGAGCAGTTTGATATGACTCATACTAAGAACTTATAAGCACCAAGGTTTGAGTGAAGGGATTTGATGTTGTTTGGTTGGTCGCAGCTGGTGAGGGTAGGTTTTAAATTTCTGGCAGACCAGATCTATCCTAAGATGATTTTTTTTTCAGCAGATAACACAAGATGATTTTGGGATGGTCTGTTAAGTACTTGCTCCCAATTCTTATACAGCTCAGCAGGAGTGTTCCCTTCACAGTAAAGATCATCTGCAACTTTGGTGACAAGACCCTTTTGTACAAGCTCATCAAGGTTCCTGGACATGAATTCTTCTAGTGCAGTTTCATATTCTGGCATGCCTATGGTGGTTCTAGTGTAGACACAGACACCATTGAATGTGGTGACAATAATGCAATACCTCATGCAATTCTAGTCAAGTGGTATTTGGTAATAAGCTTGTGTAAGGAGAATTTGGATGATATATTTCCACTGCCTGATTGACTGAAGTGTTGTGTTGATGTCAGGCATCAGTGTTGGCAGAGGCTTGGAGTATTGACTAACCTCACCAAATGAGATGACCAAATCGAAGGCTCTTGATGGCTTTTTGAGCAGAAAAAGCTATCATATTTGTTTCAGCTCCTGAATCCATTGTTGCAGTCAGATGGCTTTGTCTGTAGAACATCTTGATGCAAGGTGATGGATTAACATGGACACATGATGTGTTTTAGGTGACATCTGAGCTGGAAACTTGTTTGTTTACAGGGTTAGGTAGCTCTGTGGGATCAACACTGACATCTTCCCCCTCCAGGGTGGCAATCATGTGGGCTTTAGCAAGGAATCTACAGTCTGCATTTTGGAGGTACTGGCATTTGTTTAAGTAATGGCTTGATGGATAGTTAGATGCAGTACAGAGGGGCACAATGGTTTAACTTTTGGAGTCACTATTTGGAATTTGCTGCTGGGGTGCTTGCAGAAGACATCAGAGGTGGTTTTTAGGATTTTAGCATCATCATTTGCTTGAATCATGTCAAGAAGGGAATCCATTGCTTGGGAGATCTCTGGTTTTATGGAGGCTTAAGTGTGTGATATGAGCTTGGTGCCATACTTTTGCTTGACAAGGTTTGGCAGGTCTTTGTTGATGAGGTGAAGCCACAGAAGCACTACTGGATTCTCAAGGTGACATCTCTTCATTGATAACTTCACTGTGATGCTATAATCTGGCGGATGGATGCAGTAAACTGTCCTTGATAGATGTCATTTTTTGCTAAAACATATTTTTTTGGCTCTCATCCAGGGAGGTTGATACTGATCAAGTCGAGGAAATGAGCACTGGTTGATTGGAACCCATATTGAGTTCTGATAACCTGCCAGATACTCAGATGTACTGTTCTTGGTAATAGTAGTGGAGGTGAACAGAAAAAGATGAAAAATGAAGTTGACTGTCCACATTTGTCGTGAAACAGCAGAAGTACAGTGAAATTTATAAAAATGCAAAGAAAAAGGTTTGGGCAGATAAATGAGCAAGGATCAACTGAATTGTCAGGAGGTAGAGCATGCAGCAAAGAGCAATGACTTTAAAACTCTGTACAAGATTAGAAAAGAGCTGTGTAGTAAGAAGAGACAGTCAACAAGTGAATTGAGGGATTTATACTACTTTCTTACAGCACGATTTAACATCTTTTGTTCCCAGCAACTGGAGTGAGATGCCTTCTTGTCATGTTTACATTGGTGTTGATGGCTTCTCTCCAGGCTTTCCGATCAGTGGC
>RDPX01000504.1:159513-180318 GCA_003991215.1 Morbakka virulenta
AGCAACATCAGAGGAGGGACTACAAAGGCTTTTTGATGTGGTTGTCACTGAAAGTGAACACTATGGTCTTACAGTTAATAACAAGAAAACAAAGTGTACGATTATCTCAAAAGTTAACCCTGAACCAAGATATCACCTTAAACAAAAGACAACAACAATAGAACAGGTGTCATCATTCAACTACCTTGGTTCTCTTCTTATGCACAATGTTCGTTGTGAGCCTGAAATACACTGACACATTATTCTGGATAAAAACGTGTTTGAGGAATTGAAACAGGTTTTAAGAGATTGTAAACTTTCCATCAATCTTAAAGTTTGCCCTTTGAAATGTTTACAATCCTGTTGTATGGATGTGAGTCATGGACCATTACTGCTGAAACAAAACATAACAGATGCTGTTGAAATGTGGTTTTCTAAATGGATATTATGAATCCCATATATGGACAGGGTCACAAATACAGAAGTTCTAAGATCAGTCCATCAGGACAGGTGGCTCTTCAGGTCAATTCTGGATTGTCAACATAAGTTTATGGGCCACTGCATCTAAAAGGCAGAGTTGGAAGATCTTTGTTTTGCTGGAAGAATGATCAGAAAGAGAGCAAGAGGTGGCCAAAGGGATAAAAACCCTGAATAACTTCAAATATTATCTTGATGCCAGTAGTAATCACCCATGCAAGATATGGGAAAATGCACAAGACCAATCTTCATGGGTTCATCTAGGCCTGCTTGGGGCATGATGAGGACAATGACGGCAATGCCTGAAAAAGTCTTCTGCTATGTTATTCTAGAGAGAGTTAGGAAAATATTAGAAGAGAAACTGAGAAATGAACAAACATGCATGTAGGAATAGCCCCAAGTTGTATTGAAACATTTGTACCTGGTTGTCGTCACAAAGTCAAACCTCGTTTTCCTCCATGGTTCAATGCTCATTGATCTTAAGCCATTGCTCATCGCAATCATTTCTCTGAATCTCCAGAATCTTGTGTTCTTTCTGATTTGTTAGCAGTAGTGGTTAAAGGATGATTTCTGATGATAACTTTGACTTTCTGAGTGAGTTCAAAAATCTCTTTTTGCCCAAAGACTTGGTAGTCAAAAATTTCTTTAAGATTTACAATTGTGTTTTGAATATGGCAACTCAACTATTTCTCCATTTTTTGATGGTGTTTAATTTTCTCAGTCCTTAAGAGAAAAGGCTGATCATTTTGCTGGATTGTTTACCATTAATTCCTTCTTAACTGACACTAGTGTTTTTTTGGCAGCATTTCCTCTGCAAATTGATCAGATTTTGGACCCTGTCATCATAAATCTAAGGTTAGTTCCAAAGATTTTCCATGGGATTGATCAGTCTGAAGCTCATGGACCAGGTTTGCTTTTGGAAGTTGTTTTGAAAGAGTGTGGTTCTGCTGTCTTCCTTGCTGCCCAAACTTTTCAACCAATGCCTATCATAATCTTGTTTTCCACCATCCAGGAAAGTTTCTAATGTTGTTCCTGCCCTTAAAAAATGGAAGAGATCCACCTGATCCTGGCATAAATTAACCTTCTTTCTGTTATTAGTAAGGTCTTTGAATGACTTATCAACATTGCACTGATAGAATTCTTGCAGAGCCCAGGGCTTTTTGTTGATATTCAGTATGGGTTTAGAGGATCTTGCCCTCCTGGTAACTGTTTAACTGTAAAAATGTAAGCTATCTATAGATTTATGAATAAGCCTCATGAAGAATGAGTTGTAGTGATTAATATTTCCAAGGGATTTGATAAAGTGTGGTATGCTGCCTTGGTCCAAAAGCTTTCTGGTTATGGTACTTTTGAAAGGGCCTTTGAAATCCTTCAGTTTTTTTCTCTCAGATCATAAAATATGGGTCACATTAGGTGAAATTATATCTGATGAGTATTCCATTAATGCTGAAATTCCACAAGATTCTGATCTTGGTCCAACACTCTTCTATGCATCAATGATCTTCCTTGTGATTTGCTTCAGTTTATCTGTATCTCTATTGATGACACTACCCTGTTCTCTGGCATTGGCCACAAGGCAACTCAGCAAGAACAAGTCATATGGAGGAAGTGGTTGGTTCTTTCATTGGAGCGAAGGAGCAACTGATGTCATTCAGTAGAAAGCAGTGCCCTTATCTTCTTCTATTCATGGAATATCATTCCAATTTTAAGCCTTGTGAGGTAGTCTCTCCTCTTGACCAATGTTCATCAATAAGGATGCTTGTTTTGTCAATTTCTTCAAATCTTTCTTGCTCTCTTGGGGTTCTTATTGTAATAAAACAAAAGTTTTAAGGCCTAATATGAGACTGACTTTACATAATGTATATATCTGTGGAGTACCATTGGAAGCTTAACAAAGGAAGCCACAAAAAACTAATTTACACATTATTATAATAAGAGTCAAACAACAGTCAAATAATAATAATCATTTTCAGTACATTCACTCCCTTCTAAAGATTAAGCCTATCAACTGGCTGACACTGATGTCTCAAAGGTGTGGGGGCCTGTCCATTGGTATAAACAGTTTCATTGACAATGTAACACATTCCAATTGTAGGTAAATACTTCGGTTGATACTGTAGGGACCAGTGGTGGTGGTGACTCTGGATTTTCTGCAGTTATAACATCTTTTTCAGGTAAACTACCACAGGGAACAAGACTCCTTGTAGACACCATGGTTTCTCACACAACAGCATAGTGGATGTGGGCATAATGTGGGTTAGCATGGATCATGTTGGCTTTGTCAACCAATGGATCAGTTTTGGTGCTTCTGACATTGCACTTAACAAATACATCATCATCATCTTGAGGCCTCAGTCAAGATAGATATCACCTTAAACAAAAGACAACAACAATAGAACAGGTGTCATCATTCAACTACCTTGGTTCTCTTCTTATGCACAATGTTCGTTGTGAGCCTGAAATACACTGACACATTATTCTGGATAAAAACGTGTTTGAGGAATTGAAACAGGTTTTAAGAGATTGTAAACTTTCCATCAATCTTAAAGTTTGCCCTTTGAAATGTTTACAATCCTGTTGTATGGATGTGAGTCATGGACCATTACTGCTGAAACAAAACATAACANCGGTTGATACTGTAGGGACCAGTGGTGGTGGTGACCCTGGATTTTCTGCAGTTATAACATCTTTTTCAGGTAAACTACCACAGGGAACAAGACTCCTTGTAGACACCATGGTTTCTCACACAACAGCATAGTGGATGTGGGCATAATGTGGGTTAGCATGGATCATGTTGGCTTTGTCAACCAATGGATCAGTTTTGGTGCTTCTGACATTGCACTTAACAAATACATCATCATCATCTTGAGGCCTCAGTCAAGATAGAATTCACTACACCAGTGATATAAATAAGGCAAATTTGATTGATCAGACATATTTTGGTGAGGTTACATAATATAGTGTCTAAGGAGGTGCCACCATGGTTGGTGCCGATGGTCCAAGAAAATTTTGAAAATTAACTCCTCAAGATTGGCTAAAACAAGCCTCTTTAAACAAGGTTTTAACAAAATTTATCAAGAAACACAAAGTCATTTTTTAGAGAACAGTAGTCTTTACATAAAACCTGATGATCAATTTAAATTAAATGACCAATAGTGGTGCATATATATCCATAAAGCCTGCTAATGTTTGAAGAGAGAATTGATTTTATAACTCTCAAGTTTGAACTTTTTGCTGTGTAAAATGTGGTTGGGTCATTGTTCCCCAGAAAACTGAAAGAAAATTTTCCTGGAGTGGTAAAAGAATTTATAAAACTTATAATAAGGTATTAAAGCAAAAATATACAAACACTTATGGTACCTTCAAATTCAAAATAACTACAGCTTTTTTATAAAAGGTAGAATCTGCATAAGTTTTTTTTCTCTAAAGGCTATTAAATTTCGCTTCTTGAGTAGAATAAAAAGAACACACCAGCAATACAAAAAGATCACAACAAAATAAAACTGAAATCTTCAGAGTTTAATCTCCCTTACAAAAGAATGGGCTTTTTTTCTCAAAAGGCTACTAAGTTTTGCTTCTTTTTTAACAGAATAAAAAGAACACAACAAAAGAAAACTAAATTTTAAAACATTTTACAATTCTTCGCTTTCACTACTGCTCTTTTCAATGTCCATATTAAGTTCAGAAACTGAAGGCAAATTAAAATCTAACTTCTGATACTTTGGTTTAGCATCCTTTCGTTTTTTACACTTCTTTCTTTTCCCTTGATTTAAATGTCTTTCTTTGTCATTATACCAAAGATGTACGGCTGGTGCACAAAAGTTACCATGAAAGTCTTGCAGGCTTGGACCTCCTGTTTTGATGTACAACAGGCTCGACAGATTTTTTCATAAAGTTTATTTTGCCAGTCGGTTTTCACTTCCCTCATTTGACTGAAAAATCTCTGAACACTAGCATTTGAAAATGGTGTACATAAACAGATTTCTGCTACTAACAAAATAACATGTAGATTTTTCCTTTCATTGCAAGAAAATAGTAGCTGCCAGATTTCTTGTGGGGGCAATGTTTGGTTGGTCAGGACATTGATAGTATGCATCGTTACTTGAGTTAATTCTTTCTCTAATCAATCTTTGATGCTTTCAGGCTCTACTTTAAACATCAGTGGTTCATACCTTTCATAAATTCGGTATGCATTCCAAACACTATTTGCAAATGAAGCTGAACATTATCTAGGTTAGCAGTTGTATGTTCAGGTAAAACCGAATTTCTTGTATCCATCAAAGCACAAATATTGTGTAACAATTTATCACCCATCAACAATCTCTCATCAACTTCTGTTCCATCCCTGATTAGCTCACCAAAATGATACAACAAACAATCTAAGATATCTTCCACATAAGGACAATATTTTAGTTTGGATCTTACTTTTTGCTTGCTCAAAATGTAATAATTTGACACCGTGATAGGTAACATTTTGGTCTTCCATCTTTGGAGTGTCTGAAAGCTTCTTCAATCTAGGAAGTTCAAATACTGATTTGGGTGATTTTTTTTTTAACTTTCGGTAAAAGAGTTGGTATGTTAATTTCATGTCATTGATTCATTCAACCATTGATCTGATATCTGTGTTGGAATACTGTGATGCTAGACTAAAATTTTTTGCTAAATCTAATAAATCTAGAAAAGGACAGGATTCAAGCAAAACACTTGCCTGTACCATTTTTTTCCCCTTCTAATTTTACCCTATCTGTTTGTTTACTTGTATTGGCAATAATATTCTCTAGATGTTGAACATACACACCATATTTGTCAACAAAAGCAGCCATACTTTGAATTGTATGGGCAATCCACCTGGTACCATGAGCTTTCGATGGTTGCTTTTGATCATTCTTGAAGGTGTAAACTTCTTTTAAGACTGCATGTAACTGGTGTAGTTCTCTTAGCATTTTGGTAGATTTCTTGTATAGATAAAAAAGATATGTTTATACTTCATGATTGTCACTCATAGTATCTGAAAATCTATCTTTAAGAGCCATCTCCAATCGGTGAGAAAGACACCAAATAAAACAAACCCAGGGTAAGCATTTCTCTTGGAAAACATTTATAACACCACTTTTTAAGCCACTATTGACGTTATTACCATTACTTGAAAAGAAAACCATATGATCTAATAAATGTGATGTCTTTTTTGGCAAAAGCTTTTCTGATTGCTATTTCAATACCTAATGCATCTTGACTTGGAACATCTTTCAAAAAAAATATGTGATTGAAGGAAGAAAAGTATCTGGATCAAAAAAGAAAACAAAGATACATTCCTTTTTCAACAATAGCAGTATCTGTTACCCTGTCACACAATACAGTAACAAAATTAACTCATTTTAGTTTTTCCTTTATTTGACATAAAAAAGATTGACTTATATATTTAATGATCTCAGCACATGTATTTCTATGATTATAAAGAACATCAAACTTTACACCGTGAAGTTTTTTGAGTTCAAGGTAATCAGGAAAATTGGAAAATGGGTGACCTTTGATTGCAATTAAATAAGCTGCTTCAAAAAGCTTTTGTTAACTTTCATTTTTCTTTGCACTTGCTTTCTTCATGCTCTTAACCAATGGTGAATCTTCAGGGATATTGGTGACAACTCTCGTACAATACAATTCTCCAGCATCTTCAGCATTTTTACTATCTTTAAGTTCTATGCTTTTCAAATGCATTTCTTACCTGTTATAATCTTGAATCATTGATAATCTATAGTTAGTACAGCTAACAATAAATTTATTGAAAAAGTTTTTTGAGGATTCTGTTTGTTTTTGCCACTCACAACATAAAGTACATTTCATTCCTTCATTTGAAAATTGAAGCTAAGGATGAGAAACTTGCCATTTACCTTTGTTTTTCTGTTGAGGAATTTTCCTTTTATTTTTATTTTCACTAGTCATTCTGTTATAAATAAAAAGAATTTATTTAGAATTTACTGAAAAAGTTCATTACCCTCACGTACACTCATCTGATAATGTTAAATAGATTTTTATAATGCAAAGCAAATATTCTTACAAAAGATAAGTTCAACTAATAAATATTTTATTACCTCACCTAACCTTATTATGTAATAATTATTTTGTGGCATTTTGCAGTTGCATCATATCTTATCTTGTTTCATATTATGATCTTTGCATCTGGACAGCTATTTATTGAAAGCAGGTCTTCCAAGATAAGAATTATTTTGTGAAAAACCCCCACTTTGTTTACACAATTTTCCTTCGCTTGGCAGTTTTATTAACATGCAAAAACAAGAAGACTTTTTCAACTTTGATCAAATAGATCCTGATGTCATAACAAGTAAACATTTTTTCTTTGTGATCAATGGTTGTGGAATGTACAATTTTGATTATTGTTTATTTTTATAATCACACTATAAGACACACAATATCAGAGCAGGTTGGGTGTTTCTGCCCTCTTTTTCTCTGGTTGTAGTAAAACTAAATAAGTTTGTTAACAATATTTGTAACTATTGGATTTTTTGCTCAGACATTTCAGCCTTTTTCCCTTTCGTTTGTCTGACCATGGGTCTCAAAAAAGTCAGACATATCTGATGACCGACCATTATTTACATCACTGTTACACCTTTCCAGTATTCCTTATTGGTCATTTCTGTTAGAAGGTCTTCCTTAGCAATGGCAGGGTCCCTGCATATGATGTCTGGAAAGGTGAGCTTCTGAGATTGCTTGAGTGATGATGGGTGCCTCCATAAGGGAAATGTTGAAACAAGTTCATCTGAGGCACGTGCACAGTGTTCAGCAAACTGGACACATCTTCTTTGAGCTAACATTGATATCCTTGGTAGTTCACCCCATATCATTTCAAGAGTTGGGTGTTTTTTCCATGAAAGATTTAATACTCTGAGGAGATGGGTATAGCATCCATCTAGGTGGCAATGTTGTTTTGCAGAAAGAGCCCATGTTTCAGATCTGTAGAGTAAAATGGGTTTGACTATTACCTGAAAAAGTTTGGTTTTAATCTTACAGTTAAACTGGGATTTCCAGATCTTATCCACTTTGTTACATGCAGTCCATGCCATGCCCTTCCTGGTATTAAAATCTGTTTCAAAATGTGTGATCCTAGATACCTGTAGTCTTCAAAAAAAAGATCATAAAGTGTTATAAAACTGATCAATATCTGCATTGCTACTATGATTGTGTGGACAATAGCATGATATTATAGTTGTTTTGGGATTCCCCTCAAAATTGGCAATGATGACTCTTGGTGATAATATTTTTATGTTTGATAAATTTTGTAGGAGTAGGAGACCTACACCACCTATGGAAGAGTTGAAAGAATTTTTCAAACAAGAGGCAGTAGCAAGATAATAGTCTTCAATTTTGTGGTACACAGTATCAGTGCCAGGATGAAAGAAGCAATACTCTTGAACAGCAGTGATAGCAATTTTCTGATCATTAGCACTTTTGATAAGTTTGTTCAGACAAGATGGTCGATTTAGTGTTCTGGTCTTGAATGTGCTGATGAAAATATGGTTTCTACATGAAACAAGTTTTGATCTCATTCCTTCGTCATCAGGTACAGCTCGCCCCAAAGGTTTAGAGTTGTACCATCATTGGTTTCAAAGGATGAAACCGATTCAGGAAGTTGACTGAGAATAGCAGGGGCTGGACCAATATCTACAGGTGAACAAGAAAAATTGTTTTCCTGAGTATTTGGAACCCTGGTGCAGTTGGTAGTGTAATTCACAATCTTGTCAGTAGCTGGATATTTGATGCTTTGCTAGGGCTATCAAGGGTGTTTTTATTGTGACACCATCACAAGATGGGTTGCCTACCATGGCTTAGAGAGGCCCATCCACCCTCATTGAGAGAAGGCTAATCCACGCCAGTTTTCCAACTTGGTATTTTCGCAACCTCACAGTGAAGGAGGGTTGCCAGCCAAGGCTAAAGAGTCACCTCCTACCCATGAGCCAAACTAGCCCCCGCCAGCTGTCAATCTGGTATTTTAAAGTCTTGGGGAGAACAAATACAGGACCAGGAGATCTCATCCATAAAGGAATGGAGCTGCCTGTAGAAGACTTAAAAGAGAATCCCAAGAACTGCTTGTGGGGTGTTTGGTTCATAGCAGTGCACAGCAGTGAGTGAACCGAATATAATACATCAGGAAGAACATCCTACCATCTCTGAGTTGGTAGACCTTTTGATTTGAGACACATTGTAAGAGCCTTCCACAGGGTACCATTGTATTTCTCCACTTAACCATTTTAGGCAGGATTGTGACTAGTGGTACAACTCATTGCTACTCCTTTCCTGGTAAGGAAATCCCATAACTCACAGCTCATGAATGACGCTCCTCTGTCCAATATATATCCAGGCATTCCAAATAGAGAGAATAGCAAGGTGAGACGCATTATCACTATTGGAGTAGTCACATCAGGACATGAAAAGACAAATGGAAATCTAAAGAATTCATCCACAACATGTAGGGAGTATTTGAACCTATTGTTAGTAGGCAGGGGGGCCTTAAAGTTGATGTTTAATCTTTCAAATAACTGAGTAGCCTTGATAAGATGAGCTTCTTCCTCTGGATGGCAGAACTTAGGTTTACACTTGCAGCAGATAGGACACAAGTTGACTGTTTTCTTAACAGGGCAAGTTTTTGGCTTGTACAAAGTACCAGAGTCTTGCTATATTAGGATGACACAACGAATTGTGTAGCTTCTAAAGTGAATTTTGAGTAGTTGATGCACAATGAAAAGGTATCAGGTGGGATATTTTTACGGCCTCGACAATAAGCAATTTGAGACTGTAGCAGCTAAGTTCTATTTTCCAACACATTATCTTGTCTTTCTTGATCTTGCCTTTGTGGCATTGGTTAAACATGTAGGATATAGACTCTTGGTCAGTCTTTAAAGAGAAGTGGCATCCCGTGAGAAAGTGTCACCATTTCCTTATTGCTTCAACAATTGCTTGAGCTTCTTTCTCAACAGCAGAGTGATTTAATTCACTTCCTTGTAATGCACATGAGAAGGCTACCGGCCTTCTGTTCTGGTTGAGAGTAGCTGCTGAAGCTATATCTGAGGCATTGGTTTCAACTTCAAATGGAACTGTTTCATCTATAGCTGAGACATTGGCTTCTGCAATGGTCTTTTTCAGGCCCTCGAACGCTTTTTCTGCTTCTGAAGACAATGGAAAGGATTTGCAACTTGTGATAGGTTTAATTTGATCAGAGAAGTTTGGTACCCACTGGGAATAATAGGAGAGGAAGCTCTCACAAAGGTCGCAACCTCTCTGGATCCAGGTATATCATACCATCTTCGATGACATAACCAAGTAAGGGAAGGTGTTGAGTTGACAGGAGACTTGCTATCATTGAACTTTAAATTGTCAGCTTTGGCAGCTTCCATGAATTTGCTGAAGTTGATATCATGATCTTCCTGATCAAGTTCACATACAGTGATATTGTCAAGGTAGGGAAACACTCCTTTCAGATTACACTGGTCAACAAAAAAATATTTTTTCTCTGTAACATGAGTCATATTAGCTTTTTCTAACTAAATAGGATGCGCTGATTTCAAATTTGAAGTCCTTTTTTCTCTATCACGTCAGGGGTTTTTTCTATGGGACACAACAGATTTCATGAAAACAACCTTTTCGGCAAAATTTCAAAAAAATGGAATAATAACAAAATTTCCCAAAAAGTAGATAAATGCTGCGGGAACCTTGTACTTAATTGGACCTGTCCCTTTAGAAAGCAGGGCAAATTAAATAATATATCAATGTACTGTTGTTTCATTCTGTACTTGCTGAGTGCTTTTCTTGTTCATGTTGCTGCAAGCTGTAGCAAATGACTTATTCTTGTTTGAGAATATTCCAGGATTTCCCCAATTGCTGATATCTTATTTTATATTTATTTATTATTATTTGTTTATTATTATCACCATCAGTATCACTATCATATTTATCCTTGTGTACCTTAGATATTTTAGATTTCTGCCAATATTCCCTAATACTGATCTAATACCCTAAAAGACAACAGACTGGCACTACAGCTATAAAGACTAGAATGTAATAAAAAAAATATGAATGTAAAAATAAGACAACCAATGTCATATATTATATATTCATGCAATTCAGTCGGTATAATTTCTATTGATCAGCAAACTTAACTCATTTCCCTTCATTTCTACACTAAATTTGTTCTTAATTTTCTATTTTTAGAATATTTTTGGGCATACACGCATAATAACAGAGAGCAATGTACAGCAAAGGTCAAATTCAAATGATTCAGAGAATTCCACAATACCACCGAAAAAAACAAAGAGGAAGAAGAAAAGTATGAATGGACTGTTTTATTTTTAGCGTAGTTTTTGATAACCTTACCTCTTCGTATACTCTGGTTTTCATATTTTGTATTATTTCTTGGTTAACTTTTTTATTTGTAACCTTAATATCCATGTATATCTATGAAATGGTCTAAAATTATATTTTGATTAAGTTTGGGTTGAATTGTTATTATAATAATAAATACAATGAATTTTAAGGGTTGAAAAAGCATGTCAGAAAGAAGAGCAACATTGATCATCTGTTTTAAATCTCTTTCGTTTATATTACCGTANATTACCACCGAAAAAAACAAAGAGGAAGAAGAAAAGTATGAATGAACTGTTTTATTTTTAGCGTAGTTTTTGATAACCTTACCTCTTCGTATACTCTGGTTTTCATATTTTGTTTTATTTCTTGGTTAACTTTTTTATTTGTACCCTTTTGGTCACAAAGTTATTAAACTTTGTAACCTTAATATCCATTTATATCTATGAAATGGTCTAAAATTATATTTTGATTAAGTTTGGGTTGAATTGTTACTATTATAATAAATACAATGAATTTTAAGGGTTGGAAAAGCATGTCAGAAAGAAGAGCAACATTGATCATCTATTTTAAATCTCTTTCGTTTATATTACCGTATTTTCTTGAATAGAAGCCCCAGATATTTCTGTGAAAAAGAAATTAGAAACTGCCGTTGAATAGAAGCCATACGAAGAGAAGAGATAGAAATGAATTATTTCATTATAACAGAATTTCTGTTCAGATTCTTCAAACATTTTGTGAGTCAAATCGTCAGTTTTCTCCAATTGATAAACTACATTTTCTTCTTGTGTTTTATCATCTAATGTTGGCCTTGGTGTGCATTTGATGATTCCGTGTGATTCCTTTAGAAATACTCTGGCTTCCTTGACTGGTTGGCCTTCTCCGAGGCAATAAATCTTGTCAGCATTAGTCGTAGTTATCCTGCATGTATAAAAAAAATTTTTTCGGATAATTTCAATAAGCTTCTTTTAGGCCTTGACAACCCACTGAACGTACAAAACAATTTGGTGTCTTCATCATAACTCATTTGGTGTATTCGAACTCTCCTTTCCGAAACCATTCTTCAGACAACTCTTGGAAAATTGTTTTGAAGGGGTTGTTGATGGAAACATCCAGTGGCTGGAGGAACTTTGTATAGCCCCCTGGGATTACACTGATGACTGCATTCATTTTCCCTAAAGTCTCTTCGACTTTCTGAGACATTTGGCATTTGAAAGAGTCCAAAACTAGAAATATCTTCTCAAAGGCCAAACTCCCACATACTTCTAAGACCCAATCTTTTGTAAAACGATCATCCATCCAACCATTTTGGGACCATTTCACAACGGCACCTTTAACTGCACCAACTTTACATTTGACCTCTTTCCTAGGTATGACAACGAACCGGCATCATTTTATTTTCGTTCTTATTTTAACCATCTTTGGGAATAGTTTCGATTTCCTGAGAACTGGTTTCCGCCCTGCACCAAATAATCTCCTTTCCTTTTTGCATTTAACTGATAAACAAGATTCATCAGTAATTTAGGACATCTTTTTCCATCGCCGAAGCAGACTTTAATCGACAGAGAGCTTTCTGCCGGCTTCTCTGTCACAATTTTTCCCCCGCATCTTTAACAATACTTCATTTGAATTTGAGATCGTAATTTTTTCTTTTCTCTGTCATGATTACTTGCAATATTCTCTCACAACGTTGAATACCTTTTGTTTTACATTCGTTTTTCAGAATTTTGTTTGCACATTGGCTTTTTTTCAGAAGTTTTCAACAATGCGACATTTTCAATCCGTTTTTAGCAATATAATTGCTTCACAAATTAACGGAAACGTGGTTGTCAGTTTACAAACGGCAGATCCGTTCCTAAATTCTTCCTTCTGTGCACAACAAAAGGCTCCCTTGTATAGAACCCCCAAACTTTGCCTCTGAAAAAAATAGAGGCCACGGCTTCTATCCGAGAAAATACGGTCAAGCAAGGCTTCTAGCCTTGCTTGACATGATACGATCATACCGTTACTTTTTATAGGTATTTTTCATTGTACGTTTTTATTTATTCCCCCTGAACTTCTAATTTGACGCATCAGTGTGTGGAACGTGAACAGTAATAAATAGACAATTCATCATTTTTCATAATTACGTTAATAAATGTAAAGATAACTACCAGCTTCATTAATTACATTAAACCATTTGAAAAAGTTATTAAATATATTCAGACTTTTAGTAAATTTGATATATCTTCACCTGATTATGCAATTTCATCGACGTGCAGAATAAGCAAGTTTAATTTAATTAATTTCATCTTTAATCTTTGAATATCTTTCTTTGTGTTAACTCTGTGCTAAATAACACGTTGTTTCTGGTGGTACACCACCAAGAGAAAGGGTTTAATGACAATTACCCCAAAGACTTTATATTATAGCTTTAGTATTATAGCTTTAGTATTATAACTTTATATTATAGCTTTATATTATAGCTTTATATTGTAGCTTTATATTATAGCTTTAGTATTATAGTTTTAGTATTATAGCTTTATGTTATAGCTTTAGTATTATAGCTTTTCGGGTATGCGGGCCAGGATGCCTTAGGGAATGAATGACCCTACCCGACAATGCATAATTTCAGGTCACCCTTGGGCAAGGTGTAGCTCCTGTATAGCCTTCCGGACGAGGGTTACGATGAAGCACTGGGTTGCAGCAGAGCTCCAAACATGCTGGCGGAAGAACCAAGTATTAGGTCAATGGTAGCAGCCATCAGGGTAGTAGGCGAGTACTTGCGTCCTACCAAGGAATGGTTACTACCTTACTACACCCGCTGCCTTTCGGGCAAGGTTTTTGGGAAACCAAAGGCTAGAGTTTCAGCTCGAACAAACTGGATGTGGAAAGCAAGGGGAAACCACCACATTACTTATCCCTAGTTATCATTATGACAGCGCAAATCACTACAACAGAGACGAAAAGCGTAAATGGGAGTGCCACGTGTGATACTCCCTCGCTCGGTACAGGGTCTTATGTGCGACAGGTGAACCTGGATCGTCATCAAGCTACTGTCGTCAAGATCGGAACATGGAATGCCAGAACAATGTTCCAAAGTGGAAAATTGGACAACATCAAACTTGAAATGGACAGACTTGGAGTTAGTATAATGGGCATCAGTGAGGTAAGATAGAAAGGAGCAGGGACTTTGGACACAAATGGCTACAAATTTATATATTCTGGAGGTCAAGGTCATGAAAAAGGAGTTGGCTTGATCATAGATAAGGAGCGAACAAAATCAATTCTTGGATACTGGGCAATATCAGATCGAGTTATTTTGCTGAAAATGAAAGGCCTACCTTTAAACATTTCTATTATTCAGGTGTATGCCCCAACTTCAGACAGCCCTGACGAAGCTATCGAAACATTCTATGAAGATCTCGAAAAATCCTACAAACAATGCAAATCTCAAGAAATACGCATTATTTTGGGAGATTTCAACAGCAAAGTTGGTGAAGGAAAAGATGGAAAAACTGTAGGCCCCCACGGATTAGGTGACCGGAACGAGGGAGGAGAAAGATTTGTTGATTGGTGCAAGACACACAACCAGACAATAACAAACACTTAATTTCAACAGCCAAAAAGGAAAAAGTGGACTTGGATGAGCCCTGACGGTAAAACCAGGAACCAAATTGATTTTATCACCATCAACGAGAGATTCAGGAACGCAATCAGACAAGCAAAAAGCTATTCAGGGGTTGATTGTGATAGTGATCACATTCCTGTTATCTGCAAATTTCATGTCAGATTTAGAAAGAAGAAAGTTGCGAAATCAACAATAAAGTTAGACTACACGGCACTTAGATGTAATACAAGTACAAGGAAGAATTTCCACTCAGAGACCAGAACAGATTCGAAGTTCTTGAACGTGAGGAAAGCACTGCATGAGATGCGTTCAAAAACGCCTCTGTACCAACAGCAATGGAGACGCTACCAAAAAGAAAGAAGCAAAATAAGAAACCCTGGATGACAGAGGAGACCCTGAAGGACATGAAGTAAAGACAAGAGATTAAAGACCGCAGAAGTGAGGAATATCGAAAAAGGACCAGTCTGATAAAACGAAAATGAAAGAGTACGAAGGAAGAATGGCTGAACAAACAGTGCTCTGATATAGAGAGAGCGCAATCGACAAACCCTAAGGAGATGTACGACAGAATTAAAGCAAGCTATCAGGAAGAAACACACGGACCTGCAGCGGCTGCATAAAAGCTAAAGATGGACGAATCCTTGTAGACGACGAAGAAATTATGAAGAAGTGGTCAGAATATATTGCAGAATTATTTAAAGATGACAGAGGAGAAAGACCAATTATCAGGAGAAACATGGATGGCCCCCGAATCATGGAATCAGAGAAAAGGATAGCAATGAAGAAGATGAAACAAAACAAAGCTTGTGGACCAGATGGTATCAACAAAGAAATTTTAGAAGCACTCGGAGATTTTGGAATTACATTATTAACTAAAATAGCTAACGAAATTTATGAAACTGGTGACATGCCGGAAGATCTGTGTAGCTCTGTATTCGTCACTATTCCTAAAAACCCAGGAGCAATAGATTGGGAATTTCACCGCACTTTAAGCTTGATGAGTCATGTGACGAAACTTATTCTACGCGTAATCATGTCTAGAGCAAAGGGGAAAATACAAGAAGAAATAGGCGATGTAAGGTACGGCTTTATAAAGGATTCTGGAACAAGAAACGCAATTTTTGTCTTGAGGATGCTATGTGAGAGAAGCATCGAAATGCAACAGAAGTTATTTTTATGTTTCATCGACTACACCAAGGCCTTCGACAAAGTCAAACATCAAAATCTTCTAGAAATCTTGGAATCAATCAACATTGATGGCAAGGATCTACGTCTCTTAACAAATTTATATTGGGAACAAAATGCTGCCGTAAGAGTAGGAGATAGTGTCAGTGACTTTGTACCTATCCAACGAGGAGTCAGACAAGGATGTGTGTTATCTCTTGACCTGTTCAACATATTCAGAGAGAAAATAATGAGAAATTTGGAAGATTTAAAAGGATGTGTAATCGGTGGTCGTAATATCAACAATCAACATCAACAACATCACAACTGAGATATGCTGACGATGCAGTTTTAATCAGTAATACCGAGGAGGACCTTCAGAGACTATTGAATACAGTAGTACAGGCCAGCGACAGGCAAGGCTGACGCTGAACTGTAAGAAGACAGAGTGTATGGTTGTCAGCAAACAGACCGGCATAAAATGTCAGCTGAGCATTGGCAATGAAAAGATAAAGCAGGTGAAAAATTTTAAATACCTCGGCAGTATTATTTCCGAAGATGGCAGGTGCGAAACCGAAATAAAAACTCGTATNTCGGTGTTGATTCAATCTCTTTCTGTAATTGTTCGTAGAAATCATCCTTCTCCTCTTCATCTGCATCATTTGTAGGGCTGTAGATCTGAATAATGGTGGCTTTTACATATTTTGAATTGAATCTAGCACTAATGATCCTCTCATTCACTGGATTCCACTTGATTAGGCATTTCCTAGTCTCAGGGCTCAACATGATTCCTACGCCTCTATGATGTTGTTCATCTGATCCAGAATACAGTACAGACTCTCCAGTGTTGACCTTCACTTCTCCGAAACCAGTCCATCTTGCTTCGCTTATGCCTAGTATCTGCAGATGGTATTTCCTCATTTCCCTTGCTATTATTGCAGTTTTCCCGGTGGCGTACATGATTCTTACATTCCAACACCCTACATGGATGTATCTTTTTGGTATTAGAAGTGATACGCATGTCGTTCTCAGGTTGGAGACTTCCCGTAGGCTTTCGCATTCATCCACTCGACCGTTGGCATCTCCTTTTCGTTATCCCCAAAGTGGATTATAAAATCACCTTTGACAATTCAGTGTTTTCTTTTACAATCGTTGGGTGTGCCTTGGCAATGAAGGTGCTCGATAGTGGCTTATAGATGGAGGTGACGGCTACATCTTGGAGGCATACAGTGACGTATTCAGATTTTTCCATGGTTGTTTCAGCTTGGATTCTTTCTACACTGAGGTTTGGCTTTAAAAACACAACTGGGGCGTATATCTCATGTCTGATTTCAGGAATGACTTTCATTCCATTGATAGTTGGCCTGTTGCTTGTCAGCTTTACATGGGTCTCCTGCATGCAGATGAGTGAACGTACTGGCAGCTTAAGCCAATAGTTTTGCCTTCTCGTTTGAGTATCCTTCCATCTTAAAGGGCAAGAAAACCGGGGCCTTTCCTGACAAGGACCCATAGGTTTGACTTCAGTGATCAAGCATTTTGAGTTCGAGTTATGATTATCAACACCAGCGATCTAGTTGTCATTGGAGGTTGCAAAGAATGGCATACTGATTCTTCACGATTTATTTCGTAAGGTGATCAATGTTTCCTAGAATTCGTCACGTGGAGACCTTTTTGCATGCATCTTAACCATATAAATATCTTTGTTTATCAAATCCAGTTCAAGCTCGAGGGGGGAAACATAAAAAATGACAACATTTTAATATAATATTTATACCAGTATCTGAAACTGTTTGGTAGCACTAAGTTTTGGTCCAAGTCTTTATCAAGTTGAGAAAAACAGTCCAGGGAAAAGACCGTATTTCCATTTACGTGTATAACACAGTCTTCAAAATTAAACAGTTATTGCCCAGGTGACTTGTTAGACAAAAAACAACATTGAAATGGCATGACGGAACTTTTTTGCTATCATTTTTTAACAAACCCTCAAAAATGGGCTTCTGACCTAGTGTATATTTTTAGAGGTGTATTTTAAGGGTTAAAAAGTCGACTCGCACACCGCAAAACACAGTAAGTTTGTTTAGGTTTTATTTGTGCTCCTGGCGAGCGAAGCGAGGTAGCAGGCCTATGTTCTATCCTGTACCAGGTGGTGGGTGTTTATTCAGCCTAATTTTTTGGCGTACTGCCTGATTTTTAGAGCTATCGCAACAAAACTTGTTATGGATATGTATTGGCAGAGTGCGAAACTTTTTTATTAATTATATGTCTGGGCATCCTATTTAACTAATGAGTTATTAAGTAATTACATGTTGCTTATGAAGCAAAACGTTGTTATTTCAGTAAGAATCTCCCGTGTTAAGTGTGTCAGGAAGACCGAGCGGTCTAAGGCGCCACCCTCCAGGTTGTTAGAGGTTTCTGGTTTTTCGAATGTGAGCGTGGGTTCGAACCCCCACTTCTGACAATATTTTTTTATAAATATTTAAAAAGTATGTTTTTTACCGAACGTTATATTTACAATCTACTGGACCGAATATTTTAGCTACAAATCGTAAAAAAACGGAATTAGCAGTTACAATTATTACCCTGCGCAATGTTTTTCTTGGAACTTCAGTAAAGACAGCACAAGTATGATATTTCCAAAATAAATTTTTTGAATTTCGAAACAAATAAGCAGTGTAAATGTGGGAGGAAGAGGGTCAGAGTTGAAATGGGTTTTTTACACCATTTGCTGGTTGAGAGCAGTATCACAATTCCAAAAGAGTGCTGTTGAAAATTTGAAAAAAGATGATAGTGGTTTAATTGTGGGAGGAGGTGGATCAGATACTACCATACAAAGTTTTAGCTTGAACTCAATTTTGACAACCAATCATGGGTAACTGTAAGTAATATACCAGTCCCAGTAGCAGGCCCTGCGAGTGAGCTAACAGGACAACTACCCTCCTGCTAATACCTGATGAACACTTAGGGAAAAGTATTAGTAGGAGGGTCGTATATTCGTAGTATATTTAGATTTTTTAAATGAAAAGTTTTCATGCATTTAAACTCCTATGCAACAGATTCAGGAATTGGATTCTCCTTTGCATTTTTATGATAATCAGTTTCATGTGAAATGCTTTGACCTTTAAGGTATATAATTAGTACAAGCTTGAAAGCCAGAGTTTAGCGGTTGCGGATAACAACACTGGCCCAGTTGAATGTACAGTTAAGCAAAGTAGGCAAAAAGGTATCTCTCTCTCAGAAAGGTATACCTTTAGATAAAAGCATCATCCCAACATCGGTCGCTTTTGAACTATGGATAATGCCACAAACGTAAACATGTGAAAAACGATTGGGTGCAGTTATACATATTTGTTTCACATTCCATTGTGAAGTCTCTTAAACTAAATTGTTAGATTAAGACACACAGAAATGCAGGACAAAAATATCGAGTGGTAGAGTACATAATACCTATTTGTGCATGTAGTTTGGTTAAATTCTTAGGTACAGGTTAAGTAATGATTCATAAATACTCATCTTAATGGGGACCAAGACCTTTATCAAAATACTGGGATAGCAATCACCAACGTACACGGAGTCTATCGTTTTACTGTTACAACCATTGATGTAACCAACTTTACTTTGATTTACCATTCTACCATACCTTACCTCATCATACTATGCCCCCTGCAGACATTGGCCCTCATGGAACGCCAAACTTCTCGTTGCATGTCGTCAGCAGATGTCAAATCGTGATTACACCCTCGCTTCTTTCTTCATTCCTTGCATCTCCCTAAGCGCCAGACACACCTACTTTTTTCTTGGATTTTTCCTGTGGCATTAACTTTTTGTCCACTGTAACAAAAGCATTTGTACAGGAAACTTGTAGGGTTTTTTTGTTTCTTGGAAGTATTATTTAGCTTGATCAAGATTACAGCTTATTTTCACCATGGTTACTTTAATTTTCTAAATTTGAATACTTATCTATTACTGGATTTTAGTTAACAGCTTAATGTTTCTTCTTAATTTTTGTTTATTTTTTGAAACTATTATTTGCAGACAATAAAACCCTTATAAATGGATTCGAAACAAGCAGTGTATTAAATACAGAGAGCAATGGGATCACAGGAAAAACAGAAAGTGACAAGCCAAAGAGAAAACGAAGGAGCAATCAATTAGTCATTGAAGAAACACTGTATGTTAATGCAGTCGGTGGAGAGAATTTTGAACCGTCTTTACCACCAGATATTGAACAGAAAATAAATGAGATCAGACAAGAGGTAGTAGAAGGTGGAAAACAAAGCAAAAAGGTTAGGGCTAAGAAGAAAAATAAAAAGGGGACTGATCCTTTGTCGACATCAGTTGGAAGTACAGCTATTGATGAGGCTCAGAATCTTCAAGCAGCCACAAGTGCAGACGTTTTCCAGGAGGATCTAGTCCTAACAGAACAAGATGTGATAGAAAAGATAAACAAGATAGAAAATGAAACATTGTACGTTAAGAAAGATGTCGTTATAGATAAAAAGATAGAAAACGAGAATATGGGAGAATCATATTTTATATATGAAGTGTCAAAAAGTACAGAGGCAGAGAAAATTGTTGACACAGCACCAACTGTAAACGAACACGTACAAGAGGAGATTGTTTTCGGTAAAGCGGGTAAAGATACTGAAATGAAAAATGAAGAGGCTATAGGTGAACCTGCAGAAGCAGAACAAATGGAAAAAGTGACAAATGTAGCATCAGATGCATCCGGACGTATGCAAGGGGAACCAGAAATATTCAACGTGGAAGGTGGAAGTGTACAAGAGAAAGCTGTTTCTGATCAGTTGGCTAAAGGCACAATAGATATTGCAGGGGCAGACGCGACAGCTGCAGAGGTAATGCAGGAAGAAGTGGCGTCGGGTGAAGTATTAGAGGCAGCAAAAACAGAGGAAGTTGTAGACACAGCAGCTCCTGTTGTTGAAAGTGCACAAGAGGAAGCTGTTTCTGATCAAGTAACTAAAGGCACAATCGATGTTGTAGGGGCAGACGCGACAGCAGCTGCAGAGGTAATGCAGGAAGAAGTGGCTTCGGGTGAAGTATTAGAGGCAGCAAAAACAGAGGAAGTTGTAGACACGGCAGCTCCTGTTGTTGAAAGTGCACATGAGGAAGCTGTTTCTGATCAAGTAACTGAAGGCACAATCGATGTTGTAGGGGCAGACGCGACAGCAGCTGCAGAGGTAATGCAG